>PVHX01004508.1:0-124789 GCA_004024805.1 Geosciurus inauris | reverse complement strand
CCGGCGCCCCGCCCACACGCCCACTCCTCGCCCCGCCCCGCAGCCCCAAGCCCCGCCCAGGCCACGCCCACAGCCCACTCCTCGTTCTGCCCTGTACCCCCAAGCCCAATAGTAGGCCACGCCCCTGCACCCCAACACTTCTCCTCGGTGGGACCCACCCAGTCCCGGCCTGCTTCAGCCCCGCCCTGCCTAGGATTACCCCGGCTCTTGCCAGACAACTGGAACGTCCTGTCCTCTGGGGGAGGAGTAGCATTTTTAGGGCTAATATTACTTTCTCCCTTTCAGCCAGCGAGAAGGATGTGTGTGTAGGGGTTGGAGACATTCTTCCCACTGGTGACAAAAACAACTCCAGAGTATAAGGCACATTATCGAAGCCATGGTGTTCCAGTGCACACAGGTGGTGCCTCGGGGGATCAAGTGTCTCCAACCTTTCTTCTTCTTCTTTTTATTTTTTGGTACTGGGGATTGAACTCAGGGGCACTCAACCCTTGAGCCACATCCCCAGCCCTATTTTGTGTTTTATGTAGAGACAGGATCTCACTGAATTGCTTAGCGCCTCGCCTTTGCTGAGGCTGGCTTTGAACTCGCGATTCTCCTGTCTCAGCCTCCCTAAGTGCTGGGATTACAGGCGTGCTCCACCGCGCCTGGTTACTCCAACCCTTCTTAGAGTGAACATATAGGTTATTTGGTGTGATTGTTTAAAAATGAAACATTAAGGGGCTGAGGTTGTGGCTCAGTGGCAGAGCGCTTGCCTTGCACGTGTGAGGCACTGGGTTGGATCCTCAGCACCACATATAAATAAGTAAACAAAATAAAGACACTGTGTCCATGTATAACTAAAAAAATGTTTTAAAAAATGAAACATTAATTGCCAACTTACAGGGTTTTTTCACTTTGTTTGAAATTTATATATATATATATATTTAAATTTTTTATTAGTTGTAGATAGATACAATGCCTTTATTTTGTTTATTTATTTATATGTGGGTGCTGAGGATCGAACCCAGTGCCTCATGCATGCTTGGCAAGCACTCTACCACTGAGCCACAACCCCAACCTAAAATTTTTATATTTTAGTTGCAATATAATTCACGTTCTATAAAACTACCCTTTAACACTACACTTCAGTGGTTTTGGGTATATTCACAAGTTGTTCAACCATCACTATGATCTAATTTTGCAAACATATGGATTTGCCTATTCTGGATGTTTCATATAAGTGGAATCATATAATATATGGCCTTTAGTGTCTGGCTTCTGTCCCTTAGAATAGTGTTGTTTAGGTTCATCCAAGTAATAGTATTTCATTTCTTCTTATGGTTGAATAATATTCTATTGTATACATATACCATGTTTTACTTATCTGCTCAGCAGCTGATGGACATCTGAGTTGCTAACACTTTTTGGTTATTATGAATAATGTTGTGATCCAGGTACGAATTTTTGTATGGACCTCTGTTTTCAAGTCTCTTGGGCACTTACCTAGGAGTGGAATCGCTAGGACTTAACGTAACTCTATATTAAACCTGTGAGGAGATGCCAGACTCTTCCAAAGTGGCTGTGCCATTTTACATTCCACTAGCAATATCTAAGGTTTCCGACTTCTTCCAACACTTTTTGTTATCTGTCTTAGTGATTTTTGGCCATCCTAATGGGTGTGAAGTGGTATCTCATTGTGTTTGCTTGTTCCAGATGCTGAGGATTGAATTTAGGGGACTTCTACCACTGAGCTACATCCCTGTCCTTTTTTATTTTTATTTTGAGACAGGGTCTCACTAAGTTGCCCAGACTAACCTTGACTTTTTGATCCTCCTGTCTCTGCCTCCCAGGTTGCTGGGATTACAGGAGTGTATCACCTTAGCCAACTCAATTGTGGTTTTGATTTGCATTCCTCTAATGAACAATGATTTTGAGCATCTTTTTGCATGCTTGCTGCACATTTGCATATCAACTTTGAAGAAATGTCTATTCAGGTATCTTGCTTATTCTTTTTTTAAAAAAATATTTATTTTTTAGTTGTAGGTGGACAGAATATCTTTATTTTATTTTATTTTATGTGGTGCTGAGAATTGAACCCAGTGCCTCACACATGCTAGGCAAGCATAACCCCACTGCGCCACAACCCCAGCCCCTTGCTTATTCTTAAATTTGTTTTTGTTGTTGTTGTTGCTGTGTTTCAAGAGTTCTTTATATATCCCAGATATTAGAACCTTATCAGATATTGGACTGCAAATATTTTCTCCCATTGTGTTCACTGATTTTTTACTTTCTTGATAGTGTGCTCCAAAGAACAAAGGGTGTATGTAGCTCAGTGAAAGAGAACTTGCTTAGCCTGCATGCTAAGGTTTTGATTCCCAGCACCCACCTCCCCCCCCAACACACAAAGACAAGAGTGGCTTTTCTTTGGTTGCTTGTGCTTTTCCTGTCACATTTAAGAAACCATTGTTGATTTCAAGCTCATGAGGATTTGCACCTATGTTTTCTTTCTTGTCTGTACCATATCATTAAAGTTACTATAGCTCTTTTTCTTCCCCCACCCCCTTTATTCTTCTTGTTTTGCAGTGCTGAACATCAAACTCAGGGCCTCCCACATGCTAGGCAAGTGCTCTATCACTGAGCTACATTCCCAGTCCTATAGCTTTGTAGTAAGTTTTGGAAATTAGAAAAAGAATTGGAAAGAAAATATTTATTTTTCAATATTGTTTTGGCTATTTGAAGTAATCTGCAATTCCATATCTATTTGCAGATTGTTTTTTTCATTAGAAAAAAAAAGCTGGCTGGTTTGGTTACAGTGGTGCACACCTGTAATCCTAGCAATCTGAAAAGCTGAGGCAGGAGGATGGTGAGTTCAAGGCCAGGCTCAGCAATTTGGACGGATCCTGTCTCAAGATAAAATAAAAAGGGCTGGAGATGTAGCTCAGTGGTAAGCAACCCTGGGTTCAATCCCTAGTACTGGAAAAAAAGAAGAAAAAAGCTAGCTGGGAATTTGGGAATGCCTTGAATTTGTATATATGTTTGGGGAATAAGGCTAGCTTATCCATGGCCTGTGATATCTTTTCATTTCATTCATTTAGGGCTTCTTTAACTCTTTTCAATGATGTTTTGTGGTTTTGGGTGTACATTACATTTGATTTTCCTCTTGCTTCATAGACGACAAGGGTTATCTTTGTGTATCTAACTTTTAAAGTCATTGTTCTATGAAATATGCATGCTGAGCTGGGTGTTGTGGCGCACGCCTACTGTAATCCCAGTGGCTTGGGAGGCTGAGGCAGGAGGATCATGAGTTCAAAGCCAGGCTTAGCAACAGCGAGGTGCTAAGCAACTCAGTGAGACCCTGTCTCTACATAAAACACAAAATAGGGCTGGGAGTGTGGCTCAGTGGTTGAGTGCCCCTGAGTTCAATCCCAGTACCCACTCCTCCCCAAAAAAGAAATGTATACTGAAAGGTGCCTAAAAGATAAATATGAAATTTAATAATTATAAAGCAAATCTCCATTCAGAAGAAGAAACATCATTACCAGCCCAGCAGAGCCTGCCCCAAGTCCCTTTCTTCCACCTTAGTGATTTCCTTGCCTTTTTTTTAACCCCCCATGTATGCATCCCTAAGCAAAATAGTGTAGTTTGCCTGTCATTGATCTTTAGATAAGTGGAATCATACTCTGTACTCTTGTGTGTTTTCTCTGTGTGTGTGTGTGTGTGTGTGTGTGCTGCTGGGGATGGAACCTGGGGCCTCATGCATGCTAGGCAAGTGCTCTACCACTGAGTCATTCTCCAGCCAGGTCTTCTCTTTTTGTGTTCCACATTATTTTTCTGAGAGTCACCCATGTTTTTACTCTTAGCTAGAGTTCATTCGTTTTCACTGATGTGTAGTATTCCATTGTATACATAACATACTTCTCCATTCTGTTGTTTTATTGGACATTTGGGCTGTTTCCAGATTTTGGCTATTATAAGAAATGCTTATGAGCATGTACTCTTTTTTTTTCCCAATCAGAAATAGTTACTAAAAGCAGTTCTTAGCAAACATATTTATGGCATTTGCTCTGCAAAGAGTCAAGAGCAGCTGTTTTCTTTCTAAGTTACTTCTGATTATTCAGAAGTCCCCTGGCCGCCTTCTGAGGAGACACTGGCCCATAGATAGAACCTGGCTGAGAGTTCTGTCATTGAAGCTGCTCAGATTTTTTACTGGTGTGAATAGTTTTGAAACTTGGATTTTGTGACCAGCTTTGGGCTTCAGCACGTGACCTGGCAAGGGCCGGGAATGGACTTCCTCCACAGATCATGGTCATTTAATCCTTTGGGTATTATGGGGAGGGGAAGGGAGGGGTGAACAGCAAAGGGACAGGAGAGGTCCTCGGGCAGTGTGCCTGTGGGCAGATCTAGCTGGACTACACCGGTCCTGCTGCGCTGAAGCTGAAGCGCTCTGCCGCCTCCCTGGGTGAGCCAGTGCTATTTTACAGGCAATTTGGATTGGGAGATTGCTTGGTTTCCTTTGTGCTGGAAAAAAGCATGCCAAGAACTTTCATACTTCTCATTACTAGGGAAAAAAATGAGAGAGACATGCCACGATCCAGCCTCCAACTTCTGGGATTGAAGCAAGTTTCCAATGTCTGAGCTCACAGATGCCCCAGTCAGGAGATGAGAATCTCCATTCCCAGGTTGCTGGGTGATCTTGAGCCTCCTGGCGTGGCCTCTCCCAAAGGCAGCCAGGCACCCTCAACTCTGGGAGTCTCAGCAAGATTCTAGGGCTTCACTTCTCTCACTCCAGGGGCTGCTGGTCCAAGGGGAGGCCCGACTAAGAACAGTAAAGCAAGAGAAACCCGACTCTGAGCTGCCTCCAGTAGTTTCTGCTCTACAGGAATTCAACATCCAATCAGCCACATAGTGAATTTTCAGTCTTTCAGTCTTCCCTCCCCATCCTGTTTTCAGGAGAATTGGTAGGAAACTCAGATGCATTCCTCTTCTGACCCTGAGTTGTTTCTCCAGTGTCTGTGCCAAGCCAGCTGGCAGTTGTCTGCTGCTCCATGTCCAGCATCCAGAAGGCCCATGTCCTGCCACATGGTGACCATCTCCCTTGCATCTCAACTATCTGAGAACTGGAGGCCCAGACCCAGAAAAGCCCCATAATTGTGGCAAGCAGCCCTGGGAGAAGATTTTCTCCTTCTTCTTTCCTTTCATCCCAAGAGTGGGCTCAAGAGTCTCCTCCTCTGACAATTGATAGGGGCTGAGGATGTGGGGGTCTCTAGAATGGGGGTTCCCTAAATAATTTTGTAAGGTCAAATGTGACATAAATCACAAGCCACATATGTGTGTTTTTAACTAGAACAGAGAGGGACTTTCCTCTTTGGGGAGGAACGTGGGCCACTTTCCCACTTCCCTGTGTGAAGGTGAGTAGGATGTAAGCTGCGCCTAGTCGCTGCCCTAATTGCCACTTGAGGGAGCTGACTTCCCTCTCCTTCCAGGCACCTTGACCACGGAGAGCATCTGGCCCATGAGGGCCCCTTCCCCTTTTCCCACCTCGAGCATCCCCAGAGGAGATTGCATAACCTGCTGGACCACACAGGTGAATGAGCAGGACAAGCCTGGCGAGCCATGTTTCTGAGGTCAGGGCCCTAGACTTCGAGGTGCGTGGTCTGGTGGCTCTGTCTTCCTACAGAAGCCCCAGGATTTGGTGGGTTGTGTTTAAACTCTCCCCATCACCGCCCCTCTTCCCACCCCAAACTCAAGGCGGTTGCTCCCAGCTTTCTGAGCACCTGGCCTGCCTGCCTGTGCACACCTGAAGACCCGTCCATTGTTGGCTGACTAGGGTGGCCACTGCCCACAGTCCCTTGCTGCCCGGATTTGTAGGGCTGGTAGCTAAGCCACTAAAGGGAGAGTCTGTTTTCCTCTGTGCCTCTGTCTGGGTCTCGTTTTGCAGGTAGGACTGGCTGGTCCAGAGAAGAGATTTTATGGTAAAATGGAAAAGTTGGAGCCTAACTCTGCACCACCATCCTGGTTCTGTTTGTTGGGCAGAATTCTAAATATGCCCCCGCCCCTGCCAAACCAAGATTCTTGTTCCCTGATTTTTAATTATATGCTGAACTAGGTACTAATGTGAGGGGATTTTGAAGATATAACTCAAGTCCCCTGGGTAATTGCCCAGGTTGGCCTGGCCCCAGCAGGTGAGCCCTTTATAGAGTTTTCTTTGGCTGGAAGCAGAAAAGTGGGACTCCACGAGATTTGCTGCGTTGCGGGGAGCAGGGGCTCTGTGTGAAGGGGGCAAGAGGTGGTGACAAGGGAGATCACATGGGGTCTGCAGTCAATGAGAGGACCTTAGTTTTGACATGTGGGTGGCCTGGGAGCCACTGGAGGGGTGAGCAGATGCCTGGCTAGAGCTGACTCATAACTTAAAAGAGAGGGGCAAGGGGGCTGGGATTGTGGCTCAGCGGTAGAGCGCTTGCCTCGCATGCGTGGAGCCCTGGGTTCGATCCTCAGCACCACATACAAAGCAATAAAATAAAGACATTGTGTCCATCTACAACTAAAAAATAAAAATAAAAAAAAAATAAAAAAGAGACGGGCAAGGAACACAGCCCAGCTGGGAGGTGGCTGTGTCATTTGATGGGTGACAATGGGTGAAGGTGGTGGCTGTGTTCAACTAGCATAGTTGAGAATTTACAAAAGGGTCAGCTGTGAAAGGCAGGGTCAAGGAAGATTCTGGGCTTCTGGGCTAAAGGCCAGAACGGCTTCTCCCTGCAGGGAGCAGGTTTAGGGAAGGCAATAGCGACCAGCCAGCCATTAGACCAGTGGGGGGACCCTGGAGCTGAGGTGGTGTCCTGCTGGGACAGGAAGGAGGCAATGGTCAGCATCAAGGGCTGGGCGTGGTGGCCACGCCTGGAATCCCAGCAACTCCTGAGGCTGAGGCAGGAGAATGGCAAATTTAGGAAACAGCCAGACCCTGACTTGTAAAAGAAAACAGAAAAAGAAAAAGAAATATAGAGCGAAGAGGGCTGGGGATATGGCTAGTGCCTAGTGTGCATGAGGCCCTGGGTTCCATCCCCGTTACCACAAAAGAAAGATGGTGTTGAAGGCAGGGGGCTGAAGAGAGGTCCCAGCAACTGTGTGGAAGGGGGAGCATCCCAGGCACCCCAGTGGAGAAAGATCAGTGTTGCTAGAAAGACACCTTCCAACATGACTTTCATTATTACTGTAATCATTATCATAACACATATACAACATAAAAATCATCACTTCAACATCTTTCTTTTTTGTGTGTCTGTGTGTTTGGAATGGAATTCAGGCCTTGCACACACTAAGCACACACCAGCTCTGAGCTACGCTGCCAGCCACTGCAGTCTTAGGTACACAATTCAGTAGTGTTAACAGCATCACCCTGTTGTGCAACTGTCACCACTATCTATTTCCAAAACCTTTTCATCACTCCCAACAGAAATTCTGCACCCCTGAAGCAATAACCTCCATTCCCTGGCCCCTGGAAACCTCCAACCTGCTGTTGGTCTCTCCGAATTTGCCTGTCCTGGACATTTCATGTCAGTGGAATCTACAATATTGGTCCTTTATCTTTTTTTTTTTTTTTTTTGGTACTGGGGATTGAACTCAGGGGCACTCGACCACTGAGCCACATCCCCAGCCCTATTTTGTGTTTTATGTAGAGACAGGGTCTCACTGAGTTGCTTAGGGCCTCGCCATTGCTGAGGCTGGCTTTGAACTCACGATCCTCCTGTCTCAGCCTCCCTAAGTGCTGAGATTACAGGCTTGAGCCACCGCGTCTGGCTGGTCCTTTATCTTATTTAGCCTGATGTCTTCAAGATCTCTCTCCCTGTTGCTGGGTGTGGTGGCATATGCCTGTAATCCCAGCAGCTCGGGAGAGTGAGGCAGGAGGATCACAAGTTCAAAGTCAGCCTCAGCAACTTAGCAAGGCCCTAAGCAACTCAGTGAGACTCTGTCTCTAATTAAAATATTTAAAAAAAAATTTTTTTTAGTTGTAGATGAACACAATACCTTTATTTTATGTGGTGCTGAGGATGGAACCCAGTGCCTCACACATCCGAGGCAAGCGCTCAACCGCTGAGCCACAACCCCAGCCCTAATTAAAATATTTTTAAAAAGGACTGGGGATGTGGCTCAGTGGGTAAGCCCCCCTGGGTTCAATCCCTAGTACCCTTCCCTTCCCCCAAAATCTGTCCCTTCTATTGCATGTGTCTCTTTATGGCCAAACTAACATTCTATCATAGGAACACATTGTTGTTGTTATTTGAGTTGGGGCTTCACTGTGTTGTCCAGGTTGACCTCAAACTCCTGGGCTCAAGCAGTCCTTCCGCCTCAGCCTCCCAAGTGGCTGGGACTACAGGTGTGTGCTGCGGTACCAGCTCGACCATGTTTTATTTACCATGTGTTGATGGACACCCAGTTTGTCTCCTCCTCTCCATGATGGTAAGCAATGTTGCTGTGACTCAACTGACTCTTTTTTCTTTACTGGGACCCAACCCAGGGCCTCCTGCATGCTACGTATGCAGGTGCTCTACACCGAGCTACATACCCAGCCCTTTTTAACTTTCATTTTACTTTGAGACAAGGTCTTGCTAACTTGCCCAGGCTAGCCTTGAACTTGTGATCCTCTTGACTCAGTCTCCTGAGTAGCTGGAATTACAGGTGTGTGTCATCACACTCAGATGAGCTGAGACTCTTAGCACGGGCTGGGGGAGGAGGTAAGAGCCGTGAGTACCCCTCTTCCCATGAAGCCTTTCAGAATCTTCCAGACAATGTAAAATATCTTTTGAATTGTAAAAGTGGGCCAAGTGTGGGTTAAACTAGGCAGAAAACCCTCGCTTTAAAGCAAATGGGATTAAATAAACAGAATTGTACGTCACTTATACATAAACACCGTTATGTGTGACATCTTGGATGGGAACTGCTTACCTCAGTGTTGAGTTTACAGACTGTCTTTTGTGCCCTGCTGCTTACCTGTGCCCTGCTGAATGCATGCTTGATAAGGGCAGGGACTGGCCAGTTTACATTGTACAGTGTCTGCCACATACGGTAGCCCCTCCTTCAGTATTTGTGGAATGAACAAGGAGCCTACGAGGCAGCCAGATTATGAAAATTGGCAGAGCAGCTACCCTGGACAGCGACCCGTCACATTCTTGTTTTCACTGGCTTCTCCCAGGAATTGGCCATTTTATTTTTTTATGAATGTAGGCCTCACCTCCTGGGAGGGTTTTTGTTTGTTTGTTTTAC
Organism: Geosciurus inauris; assembly: GCA_004024805.1. Taxonomy (NCBI): domain Eukaryota; kingdom Metazoa; phylum Chordata; class Mammalia; order Rodentia; family Sciuridae; genus Geosciurus; species Geosciurus inauris. The sequence continues at coordinate 115,552 of PVHX01004508.1, read as the reverse complement.
CAGTACCTGGGATTCACCACAGACATTACACGCCAGGCGTGGTGGCGATTATAGTTCCAGCCACTCGGGAGGCTGAGGCAAGAGGATTGCATGAGCGCAGAGGTTCAGGTTCAGCTTGTGCAACAGTGAGCCCACTTCAAAAAATAAATAAGTAACTAAGTTAATAAATATGAAAAACATCACAGATGTCTTCCTATCATATTGCAGTTGTTGCAGACTCTCAAAATACCATTAGTTCTCATCACTGTGTTTAAATTACAGTTGTTATTAGGCCAGCTAATAAAAGGCACCTGCAGTGCTCTATACCAATTTGGTTTTAATTTGCATTTCAATAATTGTATTTCAATGTAATTGGTTAGCTTTGTAATCTCTACGCCTTTATCCCAAGGGGCCATAGTCTTTGGTGGACTGTCAGAGAGTCTGTGGTATAACCAAGGTTAAGAGCCTGCTGGGAGGGCTGGCCTCCCTGCCCCTCCATAGTCAGGCCTGGGACAGAGTGATTCACATCAAGACTCCAAGTCACCTGTTTGTGCCTGTAGTGCCACCTGATCACCACAAGGAGGCTCTGCATACCCCCATGTAATATTCCCTCTCTATGATACCCCTGCTCCCCCTAGCCAGGACAGGTTAGGGGACACAGATGGGCATCAGAATCTTTTAAGAGCGTTTCTTCTTTCTTCTTTCTCTTCCTTCTCCTCTCCCTCCATTTCCTTCTCACTCTCCTACCTTTCTGTTATGGACAATTTCAAACTTTCATACAAAAAATTTCATAAAAAATTTCATACAAAAGTATATGAACCTCCAGGGAGCCATGAGCCAGCTTCAACAGCAACGGCCTCACCTCCACCCTTGCTTCCTCTACCCAACCCTGGGGAGCTCCCTAAGGGTCCAGGCACCCCAGACAGGGAATCAGAGTCAACATTCACCAGGCTGCAGGATGACAACAGCCCGTGTCCTAAACCTGGCTCCTGCCCCTGAGCTAGGGCACTACCTGCTCTGGTGTCTGAGTGTCATCCCATGTCTGACCCGAGTCCTCCCCCTCCCTCTCATTTCCTCCAGCTCTGCCCCTCAGGAACTGGGAACAACCGACTCGTGCTCTGCCCAGGTTGTCTTCTGGTGGTATCCGAAAGCCAGTGAATTAACTGCCGTCAGCCTCAGGCCCTTGGGTAACCTCCATGGCCATCCTGTAGCTAGTGGAGTTTCAGTGTGTGGGCTCTTCCCTGAGCTGGCAGCTCTGTCTCAGAAGGCATCATTTAGCTGTTAAGGCATGATGAAGTGTCCAGGAAGATCCCTGCTGTGACGCCCCATTCATATGTTGGGGTCCCAACCCCCAGGACTTCAGAATGTGACTATGTTTAGAGAAAGGGTCTTTTAAGAGATGAGTAGGTTAAAATGGGTCATTAAGATGACACTTGTCCAATATGGCCCTAGTCCAAGTATCCTCACAACAGAGGCCACTTGGGTAGTAGGGACACATGGGAAAGAGAGTTGTGAGCACAGAGGAAGAAGATGTCACCTACAAGTCAAGGAGAGGCCTCAGAAGGAGCACACTGGGCCACACTGTGATCTCAGATTTCCAGCCTCCAGACTGTCGAGAATGGATTTCTGTAGTTTAAACCACCCAGTCTGTGGGACACTGTTACGGCAGGTCCCAGAAAACTAGTCCAGTTCCCAGATGGCTACAACATGCGTAACCAAGAAGATCCTTTCCTAACTCTGATGAACCATCCCCGCAGTTCTGACCCCAGTGCATAAAGAGGGGTTCTCTAGTTCCATGTCTGCTGGCAGCCCTGGGCATGGTGGGCTGCCACTGGCCGTGACCCTGTTGGGAAGTGAATACCAAGTCCTGTTCCTGCCAGGGTGGCAAGTTCTGCTGTGGACAGCAGCGTCCTTGTGGCCTCAGCCTGAAGCCCAGGGAAGGCTGTGTGTCCAGAGCAGTCATCCATCCCCGGGGCCCCGGGGGGCTGTGCAGGCTGCCCAGCACAGAGCCAGCTCTGCCATTAGGAAACAGCAAAGAGGAGCAGGACACAGCGCAGCCACCAGGAGCCTCCACGTCACCATGTGGCCTCTTGGTCCATTTTGTGCCACTATGACAAGATACCACACACTGGTTGATTTGGAAAGAGAAATTTATTTCTTACAGTTCTAGAAGTTGAGAATGCAAGATCAAGAGGCCAGGGTATCTGGCCAGGGCCCTCTTGCTGTGTCTTCCCATGGCAGAAGCCCAGGTGGCAGGAGCTGGGGGAGAGAAAGGGCCGGTGAGGACAGACAGACGAGTCCAACTCCCCTCTTTCATAATGCCCCTGCTCCTGCCGTGACCACAGCAGAGCGTTCACTCCACCTTTATGGCCAAATCGCCTCTCCTAGGCCCCAACTGCCTGCACCGTTGCCTTGGGGATTTAAGTTCCCCACACATACTTTGTGGGGACACTTCAAACCACAGCAGTCTCGGCCACCGGGCCTCTCTGATCTGAGCCACACGGAAGCTTCCCGACCATGACGCAGGAGGCTCTGTGGGGCCCCATGTTGTCATTTCCTTTCATCTCTGCTCTGGATCCCAAGTTGCAGGAGTTAAGTGAGTTCAAACAGGCAGCGCAGCTCCAAGTCAGTACCTGAAGGGCTTGGGTGTGGCTGAGTAGGCTCCCAGGCAAGTGTCAGGAGGAGTGGGGCCCTAGGTTCAATCCCTCCCCACCACACAGCTTACAGTTACTAATTTAGAGGCAGACAGGATCATCTGTGACTTCTACTCAGTTATGAACATAGACCAAGACGCCATGTCTTGTTTTCTATGAGAGCACCGGGGACCCCAGGAGAGGCCCACCCAGCTTGAAGAGCCGCTACAGGATGGTGCTTTGGGTGCACAAAACACTTCTCCGCTAAAGGCTACCAGGACCCTTGTATTCAACAGTTTATTTTGAGCTTTCTGGTTCTGGCCTAGGAGGAGGAAGGGGCTTGTCTGGTCGTGGCCTGGCCTTGGGGGATAGTGGACACAATGGTCAGATGGCGTGAAGGGTGAGAGCCCATGTCTCCCCCTCCTCCTTCCACAGCAGGTGGGTCAGTAAGAGATCCCACTTTTCAAACAACAGAATGGACTCTGGGGAACCCAAGCAAAGAGATGTCAATTGGAAAGATAAAGCAGCTTGAGGACAGGGGGAAATGGCAAGGCCAAGGGCGGGGGGACTGGGAGGACCAGGGCCTGAGCAGGCAGCATCCTAGGATTAAGGCTCACGATGGGGGCTGGGAACTGCAGGCATCTTGGTGGGAGCCCCTAGGCTGCATCTGGTTCCCTCAAACACCAGCCAGGGCTGCTTGGAGAGGAGCAGATGGTGGTGGCAGCACCGCCATCCGGTGCTCCGGAGCCCCTGGGCATGCGAGGCCAAGCACAGGGCAGGAGAGGTGCTGAATCAATACTTTCATTTTGACAGGAACCCCCACCCTGCAAACCAGTTTTAGCCACAGATCCTGAAGACAGCCCAGAAAAGAGTGGCAAAGGTCATTTTTTTTCATGTTGCAATGGCCATGGTTTACAGAGTGCTCTGCAAATTTGCAAGCATATGCTTGGGAAACAAGAGGATTTGGTTTTAAATAAAATCACAATCTGATTACTTCAGTGTTATCTGTGCCTCAGTTTCTGCTCTGGGAAGTGGGACTGTATTATTATACTGCATTACTACGACCTGGCGACCTGGCGACCTGGCGAGGGGCCGGTTCAGGGCTCCCACTGGGTTTTAAGAACACTGCAGGGTTCCCTCTGACCAGCCCCCAGATCCGGGGCAACACGATCCTGCAGCTCATTTGTCAAAGGGGCCCCAACCAGAGCCCCTTGGAGGAAGCGCGTTCTTCAAGGCTCCGGGTGCCCGGCTGTTTCAGTGTAAATGTATGTGTGCACACATGGATACAATCACTTTTGTTTTTAATTAGCATTTTAATTTGGAATAATTCTAGATTTACAGAAAACCCGCAAAGGATAGTGGAGTGTCCTCGTACCCTTCACCCTCTTTCCTCTGATGTTGACATATTACATAACCACTGAACTTTTGTCAAAACTCAGAAATGAACGGTAGGGGGCTGGGAGTGTAGCTCGGTGGTGGAGGGGAGGCTGGAAGCAGGCCAGGCCCTGGGCTCCAGCCCCAGGACCAAGAGGAAGAAGAGAAGGAAATCGACATTGGTACATCGCTTTTAACTGAAGACGTTTCTGGATTTCACTAGTTTTCCCACTCATGTCTTTTTTATTTGTTCCAGGATCTAATCCAGGATAACAGCACATTTAATCAAAAGTAAATATGTTTTTTTGTTTTGTTTTTGAGACAGGGTCTCACTAAGTTGCCCAAGCTGGCCTTCAACTTACAGTCCTTCCATCTCAGCCTCTGGAGTAGCTGGTATTATAGGCATACGCCATTGAGCCCAGCTCTTAAATATGTATGTTTTAACTTATTTCTGGGGTGAGGGGGAGGTTTTGGGATCAAACTCAGGGCTTTGTGCATGATAAACACACACTCTACCACTGAGCTACATCCCTATCTTTAACATTTTATTTCAAAAAGACTCATAGATTGACAAACAATTGCAAATTAAAAATGTAGAGATCCTGTGTACTCTTCACGCAGTTTCTCCCAACGGTAACATCCTATGCATAAGACATCAAAACTGTGAAGTCAGTGTGAGTATAAACCAGAGTATGTTAAATACATATGCATATAAATACTTTAATCAAATATATATGTGTGCATGTATATTTTTTGTTTTATTTTGTTGCCATAGTATGGATTGAACCCGAGGGGGAGGCACTCTACCATCAAGCTACATCCCCAGCACTTTTAATTTTTTAAAATTTTGAGACAGAATGTTGCTTAGTTACCCAGGCTGGCCTCAAAGTTGTGATCCTCCAACCTCAGCCTCCTGAGTAGCTGGGGTTACAGGTATGCACTACTGCACTCAGAGAGTTTAAACCAAATATTCTTTTAGACCTCATTCTGCCTTGAAGCCAAGATCAAACACCCACCCCAACCACGAATCTAAGATTTGCATCTGAACTCTACCTACCTCCATCCTCAAGTCCAACCATGAATTTTTTGGGGGGGTGGGTGGGGAGGATCAAACCTGGGGCTTAGTGTATGCTAAACTCCCCTTTACCTACCCAGGCCACAACCATAAAATTCTTGATCTCTTTCCAACTTTCCAATGACTGACTGTCGAGAATCTCCTCATACATTCCCCAAAGGAAGTGTGTGTGTGTGTGTGTGTGTGTGTGTGTGTGTGTGTAGCAACCCCTCTGTCCCAATTCATTGCCTTCTGTCTTCTAGAATCTTTTAGAAAGACAAAGAGCTAAATATATATCCAAGTACATTTCTTCTTCAACCGTCAGTACAAACACAACAGAACCTCTCCCGGCTGTGCTGGAAACTGCAGAAGTATATGGAATCACCCTAAAGACAAGTTACGTTTGAAGCAGAGACTCGTCTGCATTCCTTCCTTACCATCCAGGTGCTCCTACAGCTGAATTCTCTGAGGACAATTTTTCTTGTTTTTATACTGGCGCGAGTGAAAGCCCAGCTAGATAGAAAAAGAAGTCTCCCGCAAGTGAGTTCACTTGAACCCAAACAATAGGCTAGTTAGATCATGCACCAAGAGTGTGGTCCCTTCAGTTTAAAAATGCAGTGCCCTGCATCAGCCGCTGGTTGAGGAAGGCAGACATTCTTTACTTCTGTCAAAAACTGGGAAAAATGTAAAGACTTCCGTGTGAAGCAATCTTCTGTGCTGTCTCAGCAGCCAGCATGCCAGGCATTTCATCTGTCCTACTTCAGCCCACGCCGGCTCCCCCAGGGCTGGGGGCCTGAGGGAGTTTGTGGCCGAGTGGGTGCGGCCCATCTAATGTGCTAGTACAAAGGGACCCTCTGAAGCAAGCCTTGTGCTCCAGTCTATTTAAGGAAAAAAGAGTGAAATCCCTTGGGGGCTGGATTTGCTGCAGAGTGTGGCCAGACACTTCCCCCTCTAGCACTGAGAGAAAGGGAGGAGGCATCTCTCCAGGACAGTGCCCAGTCCAAGGTCAGACGCTGAAACCTCCCTGACCGGCCTCTGAATCTCACCAAGTGGTCAGAATGGAAATAGGCTCCTCTCCCCGCCACACAAGGAGGCAGGGTGGAAGGCAAGACAGCAGACATGGGGTCCAGCAGGTGCCCCACACGGAGGTGCCCTGGGCAGAGGCCGGAAGGGGACCAGGGCAGAGGCATGCTGAGGCTGGGGTCACACAGGTGTTGTCCTTGGCCTGCATCGGTGGTCTGGGCGGCTCCCACCTTTGGTGCCACATGGGCCTTGGAGGTTTGTCTTAGTCAGGGGGTCCACGGAGTAAGCTGCTGACCTCAGCTTCACCTCTTGGGCTCGGATGAGTTCCTTTTTTTCTTTGGTATGGAGGATCGAACCCCGTGCACGTGACCACTGAGCCACATTCCCAGGCTTTTTCGTGTTTCATTTTGAGATAGGGTCTCACTGAGTTGCTTAGCGCCTCACTGTTGCTGAGGCTGGCTTTGAACTCATGATCCTCCTGCCTCAGCCTCCCGAGCCGCTGAGAGGATAGGCGTGCGCCACCGCTCCGGGCTCATTTGGATGAATTTCTGTAAGTGACAGACTTGAGAATGAGAACTGGAGCACTCAGAGTTCAGCGTCAGAGCACGATGCCAAGGGAGAAAGGCACAGGCCCGCTCATGGGTTAGCCCAGCTTCCGGAGGCCATGACTGCGTGTTGTCTGCGGCCTGGAGAAGCCACCCTGGTGTCTTCCCTCTGCATCCTCTGCAGGTTGGGTCCAGCCTTGATGCCATGGCAACACAGATGGCCCCACAATACACTGTTCCCAATGTCTGCATCTGTAGGAGAAGCCAGCGGGATCCAGAGAACTTAGCTCTGGTCACCTCGAGTTTCTTGGGGAACTTTTATCATTAGCCACTAGAAAACACCACCAGCGTCTCTGCTGTTAACACCCTGGGCCTGGCATTAGGTGAAAAGGAAAGTTCTCCAAACAGTCACACGTCCCAAATCCCCCCTCTGTGCTTCCTGGGGTTGCCACAGGCACACCTCTGCTGGTGGAGGGTGTGTCCACTCCGCCACACCGCACAGCAGGCTGCGGGATGGGCCCATGCCTAAAGACCTCTCCAGTGGTCAGGAAGAAAGTCTCTGGCTGGAAGTCTGGGTGCTAAGCCTGGCGCCCCTCCCATCATCTGTGTCCTCAGCCACCTTTTCTCCTGGGACTTCCGTTTCCTTCTCCGTAAGGTGGGATAATACCTCCCTGCTTACGACCTAACACATTTCGAGCGCTCAGCACGGGCTTCTTGCTTCAGGAGTGCACCGTCCATGCAGCTGTTATCAGCTCTGTGTGCAAACTCCTCCCAGCCAGGAGTGGCCCGCACCCCAGACCCTGTGCCCTTTCCCCTCAACAGCCCTACACAGGCTGCTCCAGGGGCCCTAGGGCTCCCTGCCCCAGCAGCCCTCACCCACCGGCATGATGGAGCAGAGCTCAGGGTCCCAGAGGCTCCTGCTGGTCCAGGCATCTCCCGCCCTTTTCTTCCCTCTGGGCCCAACAACGTGCAGCACTTCTAGGGCAGTATACTTGCTGATTGCTTCCTTCACTGTTACTCACAACAACCAGCTAAGACACTGCCAAAGAAACACTCACAGCTGGCCCGTCCGTGCGTCCGGAGTGGCTGGGAGTAGTGGACCTGTGGAGAAGAAGGAAAGCGGGGGAGCAGAGAGAGAGGCTGGAGGAGAAAGCTGAGTAGCCACAGACCCCACAGGCCTGGCCCACCATCAGCCGACCAGGAGGAAAAGACAGCACATCCCTGGAAGAGACAACGTTGGGAGGAAAAAGTCATTTAAAAATTAGTATGGCTGGGTATGGTGACGCAGAATGCCAGTAAACCAGTGACCCAGGAGGCTAAGGCAGGAGGAACACAAGTTGGAAGCCAGCCTCAGCAACTTAGTAAGACCCTAAGCAACTCAGCAAGATCCTATCTCAAAAAATAAAAAGGGCTGGGGCTGGGGCTCAGTGGTGAAGCACCCTGAGTTCAATCCCCAGTTCCCCCCTAAAAGTGGAAATGTTAGCATGTGCAAAGGGAGAAAAGCAACAGCAAGAGCTCTGGGGTCTGCTGGAAAGCCTGACGCAGAAGCAATAGATGAAGGCACATTTCAAGGGACTGGCCCTGATGACTGGGCCAGTCAGGCAAGTCTGAAGTGCACAGGGCAGACTGGGGCTGGAGACTCCGGCCAGTGCCGCCACAGTCCACAGGTAGCATATTTTCTTCCCTGGGGAATCCTGGTGGTGCGCTAAATGTCCTTCAATTGATTGGACGAGGCCCACCGACATGATAGAGGACAACCTCCTTCGCTCCCAGACCATGATTGTAAAAGTTACCGCATCCAAAAAATGCCTCTGCAGCTGTAGCTCCATTGGTTTTTGGCTGAATCATAGGGTACCACTGCCTAGCCAAGCTGGCACAGAAAACGAACCATTACACATAGACTGCTTTAGACTCCAGTGGCTGAGCTGGGGTGTAGCTCAGTAGCTGAACACTTGCCTAGCATATGTGAGGGGCTGGGCTCCATCTCCAGAACTGCAAAAGAAAAAGAAAAAGAAAAAGTAAAAGAAAGAAAGAAAGAAAAGTCCATTGACTAATTGCCTTGGCTGCAGACCACTGATGGCACAGTTGCTCTCTGCATGGCGTGGGGTGTGGTGACGTGTTCTTAGGAAGGCCAAGGTGACCTCTATGCCCACGTGGGACATCCCACTCTGAATTCCTGGCAAGATGGTGTGGCTAAAATCAGGCTCGCGAGCTGGTGGCCTCTCTACCCAGGAGGAGAAAGCCCCTTGGGGACTCCTGCACACGTTCAGAAGGCCACAGACATAAGGGCCCTGGCCCAGTGGAGTTGGCTCTCACCTTCGTCTTCTTCCCCAAGTGGGTGAACCCAGAAGATTCCAGTTAAAGAGCAAGCCAGACTGGACTTAATCATTACCTCAGCATGGGGGAAAATGCCCCAGCAGGTCAAATCTTACCCCAAAGGTAAATTCCCACGGAGCGTTCGTGGCCTTGGAGCAGGGCTGTTAGCACCACTGTCCAGAAGCCTCGGGAAACGCAGCCCCAGCCCCACACCCAGAGGGTCTGGTTCAGCAACACAGGGACGGGCCAAAGGCACATTCTGCAGTCATTGTGTCCCCAGATAAACACAGACAAGCAGGAACCAAATCAAGTTTCTCCCTCCCTCAGATCCCAGGCAGGATGACTGCATGCAGGACCCCGGAATGCTGCAAACAGAAGCCGTGCAGAAGCCAGCCCTCGAGGCCAGCTGGACCTGTGAACACAGGACACGCATCTGGGATGCTGGCCCATCCAGAGATGGAGGGGGAAGAGGCGGCCGTGGGGACTCGGGCATCTCACAGCGTCAGGCCCAGCTCTGCTGCCAGGGAGCCAGGGCCGGGCATGGATGGGGGACGGGCCTGGTGTTTCTCAGGGATGAGCGCCTCCTAACCCCCAGCAAGGTCTCAAGCAGACATGGTGAAGAGTCACTGCCAAGTCCTCCACCCAACCTCAGCTCAGAACCAGTCCCAAAGGAAAACACGGTCCAGAAAAGCAAGAGGCACCCTCGGAGATGCCCGAGCCAAGTCACATGTGCCAAGCATGCCCTTGCCCCGGTTCCCAAACAGAACCCATTTTCTGCGACAAGGCACGGACCTGGGTGAAGGTGTCTGACCACGATGCCTGCTGCCCCAGGTACCAGCTGGTCAGGAGGGGGCTCCTTCCTCCTGCTCCTGAGTCCAGGGCCCTTGGATGGAGAAGACCATTCCGAGTCAGAGAGAGGAGGCCAGGAGCTTAGGCAAAGGCAGGTTTGGTCAGGGCGTCACATCCAATGTGCCCCGTGAAGTATAAGGCCATGTCAGCCGTCGTCTTTAACCTACTCAGACTTTCTGGAATCCACACTCAGTCAGAGTGAATGCACTCCGATTAAAATATATGCTTCTTCCCATGGACCGCTCTTGGCCCAGCTACCAGGTGGGGTTCCTGCGCATCGGCAGGAGATGTTCGAAAGGCCTAGAGCTCAGATGGGAGCCCTGGTGTTGCCTTCACCCCTCCTCCTTGAACCAAAAACTAGAAGCCATCGTTACCAGGGGAATTTGCATCTCCTTCAACGTTAAAGAAAAATAGACCCTGGTAAGGACAGCGCCCTTGGAGGCTAGGAGTCCTGAGAACGCAGGATTCCCTGCTCTGCCCCCTGGGAAGTGGAAATTCACCGCCTCCCAGACGCTCAGAGTCTGCTTCAGGCATCCAGCACACCCGGGCAGGTGTCTCTGCCCCACACCCTGTGCTGGGTGTCGCAGTTTAACAGGAAGCAGCAGTCCTGGGCCTCGGGGGACCAGCTGTCCACAGGGAGCGGGCAAGAAAGCAGACATACAGAAGGACAGCTGTGGCCAGTGCTGCCGGGGACGGCCTGCAGCGAGAAGGGGTCAGGGAGGGTGACAGGCAGATCACACGCTGCAGAGAAACGTGGGCTAGGTACAGGGACCAGCACCCAGGGCAGACAGTGTGACGGGCTCAACCTGCTGAGGACACCGTGGTGGCAAAGCGAGCTAGGAGGAGGGGACAGAGTGAGGCTGGAGAGAGACGGCCTGTGGCCCCAGAAGGAACAGTGGTTGGAAGGATCTGCAGAGCTGTCCTGAGTCCCGCTGGCTGCAGTGTGGAGCCCATGGGGAGACGCCTGGGAGCTGCACCCTGCTCACACACTCCTTGAGCTGTCCCTAATTGCCCCTGTGCCCCACCCCTCGCTCTGCCCAAACCGTGGGCATGCGACTGGGAGCCCGTGGGGTCATCACCTCACTCTCTGCTCCTGTTTTCCAACAGCACCTAATGGAACAAGGACACAGAGCAGATGCTGAACACACGACTGTATCCCAAGAACCTTCTGTGCTGCAGTGGCCTCCCATGGAGGTCACCTGGGCCAGAAAGGCATAATCCAGTGGCACAATTTCCATGAGAAAACCAAAACTCAAGTGTCCCTCTGATCCCAGCACAGGGTCCTGTGTGAGCAGAGATCGCAGCAATGCCCGCTAAGGAGAGGTTCAAGGGCAAGGCGGCACAGCCAAAGGCCACAGCAGGTGGCTCTGGAGGAAAAGCCACATTCGTGGAAGCCTTTGGGCAAGGCTGGGCTGGGACCTCTCCTTTAAAAGCACCTCCAATAGCAAAGCCCTCTGCACTCTGTGGGGAAGGTCACCCTGGGAAGCATGAGGACAGCACTTGTCAAGTCAGGTCTGGAGGAAGGATGTGCTAGGATGGCCATGGCTTTGACCACAAGCTCCCTGGCCAGGCTTTGATGGGGACCTGGGAGGCTCAGCTCAGCTGAGATCCTCTCGAGCTTCTTAGTGACATTTGAAGCAATTTAGGAACCCTTGCATAGAGCTTATCAGGAAAACCTGTCCCAGGGCAGGAAGGTGACTGTGACTGAAGGGAGCCTCTGAGACCCTCTCACAGCCTCACTGACTTCTGTCCAGGTGAGAGAGAAGCCTGCCTCTTCGAGTGTAGTGGTCTCAAAATGACTTGCGGGTTGTTTTTTATTTTTATTTTTTTGCAGTACTAGGGATTGAACCTGGGGGTGCTCTCCCAGGGAGCTACATCCCCAGCCCTTTTAATTTTTTTTTTATTTTGAGAAAGTGTCTCATTAAGTTGCCCAGGCTGGCCTTGAACTTGCAATCATCTTGCCCCAGTGTCCCGAGTTGCTGGGACTGCATGTACTTACCACGGTGCCCAGCCTTGACTTGGAAGTTCTGAGCCTCTGAAATGACCACTGGGTCTGTGTCTCCTGGCACAGGCTTTCCCAGTGGGGGCTGCTACCCTCGTTACCTCTCACCCCTGAGTTTCAGGAGCCAGCTGGGCTTGCCCAGGAGAAAAGAGAACACTCCAGGGAGCAGGCGATGGGGCAAAGGACTTCCCTCTGCTGATTCCCACAGTGTCTCTGAGTGAGTGGCCGATAGGCTTGCTGGCTCTTTGGGGCTGAAGGCCAGAAGCCCATGGCCTCTGCCTCCTGCAGAGCTAGGAGACTCACGCTCACTCTAACACTTCTCAGTATTTGGGACTCTGTTAAGGTTCAACAAAATAAATAAATAAAAGAGAAGAGAAGACGAGGTGTAGACGAGGGGGGTGCAGCTCAAATGCTTGAAAATCAGCAGCCCAGATGCCACCTGGGAAGAGGTACCTTCTTGGGCAGCAAAAGTCTAAAGCTTTGCATTAATAATTTCATGAAACGGAGGGTGGTGTGTGTGTGTGTGTGTGTGTGTGTGTCTGAGGAGCGAGAGTTATATTACCCACAGTTAGAATCTTAAATAGATTTAGATTTTCCCGAGGAGCAGCTGCTATGGGTGCTGGCCCCTGAGCCACGCCCTGCCTTCTCCCTGCTCACAGACAGATTTGCTTCAAGATCTCGTCTTTCTCCCACGTGCGCCTCTAGAAGCCATTGCTACCCCTTCCCTCACCACTCGTTGGTTTGGAGCTGGGCATGAGACACGACTCTGGCCAAAGAGACGTGTGGGAAACCCTTTGGGGAAGTTGTTCCTCCACTCCCAACATGAGACCCATGGCAGACGGAGAGGCCCCAAGTTCCTGATATTATTGAGCCTCAGGATGCAGCCCATTATGAAGCTACCAACTTCCGGACTTCCTGTTTTATAAAATTAATGTTTAGGGGATGGGATATAGCTCAGCAGTGAGATGCATGCCTACACTTGCAAGGACCAGAGTCCCAGCCCTAGCACTGGGGGAAAAAATGTTCTGATGATTTAAGTCATTTTGAGTGAGATTTTCTTTTACTTGTGCCTGAAAGAACCCTTACTGGTCTATCCCATAATCTAAGCAATCTGAGCATCACAAATTGCCTTAGAATTAAAAGTACAAGAGCCAATCTCTTAGCCAATCACGTCTCTGTCACGGAGAGTTCACTTCGCAGCCGGAACAACTTCCTTGTCCTCACCCTGCACTGAACACCACGCGAGGGGCGTTTCAGCCAAGTGTCGTACTTGTTCTGAGCACTTTGGGTCATGGAGGCCTATCTTCCCAGCAGAGCATCTGGGCTCAACCATGGGTGATTTTCCGTGACAATGGCAGAAAGGAGAGGGCACAGCCTGTTCTGTGGAAGACAGTGAATACACTTTGACAATGACACCTAGTAGGAAGAGTCCTCATCTCAGGGGGGACACCCTAAGCTTATTCTTCACTGGAACAGATTTGTGCTCCTGTTCAGGCCACAGGGCCCTCAAAGACTGTCTAGGGGAACAGACGCGGTGGGGCGAGGATGCAGGACACTGGGCTCACAGGTCTAGCCCTCCCAGGAGAGATTTCGAAACTTTAAAGTGGAGTGCAAGCCCAGCAAGGGTCTGTGACATAACTTGAGTCTCAGAGGAAGCCCAGCACCTGCCGTGTTTCCCTGAGTAGAAACTGAGAGAACCAGCCCAGTAAAGCCACGTGGGGAATGCTGCGCAGAGGTGGCCCGCAGCCTGTCCTTGCTCATCCCCACCCCTCCTGAGGAAGAAGAGGCCCACGTCGCAGCAATAAAGCCCTCTCTCCCCCACTCAGGCTCTCCGCTGCACTTATAAAAACCTTCCTGGTTTCTGGATGTGCCTCTTAATCTGCCCTTAAGCATCTAGACTCCATAAGAAATTTGCCTTTCAGAACCAAGGACCTGAAAATCAGAAATGCTTCTGTAACACCAAGGCCACATTTCCACACACAAACACAACACATTCCTCTCCAAGCATATCTGTGAACGCCCAGTTCCAAAGGCGTTTTTCTCACTGTTGGGAATGTTCCCCGAAGGTGTCAGCGAATGAGAGCAGCAGAAAAAATTAAAGGGTGGGTCACCGGCTTTGTGGGCTGAAGGAGGGCCCGCAGAAGCTGTGGAAGGTGGCTGGGGACGCCCAGCCAGGCAGGCTGGCTCCACCTGTCTGACCTGCTCGGCTCGCTGCCTCCTCATGGCCTGGCTCAGCTGCTGGGGGCTTGGCTGACTACCAGCACCTGGGCCCCTCCAGAAGTATGCACTCACCTGTCCCTCCTCCTGCTCCCACCCTGTGACCTGCCCCTCAGCGATGCAAGCTCTGGAACATCTCTCTTCTGAGTCATCTGGGTTCTAAACCTAAAGCTCATGGGGAGAAAGAACAAAGGGAGAGGGAGAAGGGAGGGGAGAGAGGAAAAATCCAGGCCCGCATGCCTGATGGCAGTGCCTAGAGGCTGGTAGTGGAGGTAAGGCCAGGTGGGGCCAGGAGCCTGGGTGAGGCTGGGCAGTGACTGTCAGGGCCAAATCCCAGGGTTGCTTTTTCCCTCCAGGTGGCTATTTTGGGAAAGCAGCTTTCCCCTGGCAGTCGACAGACTGGCTACCCCAACACAGGATCTGGCAGACGTGGAGCTCTCCAAGACCACAAGCAGGTAAGGGCAGGAAGAACAGCTCTGGAGAGCAAGACCAAGTTCCAGCTGAGCCTGGCACTCCCCAAACTCTGGCTTGTAAAAGGAAGACCTGGCCTGATGTATTAACCAGGGCATTGTCAGGTACAACCTGGGGCGGGGGCATGGGGTCTAGCAACACCGTCAGCGTCGCCCTGCCATCCACGAGGGGCAGATTTCACTTCTCTTCCCTTTCGCCCTCTGACCCAAGTCAATATGCAGCATCTGAACACACATCCCTGCCTGGAATGAAGGTCACAGACACGGTGCCTGCGATGGGACCAGCCCGGCATCTGACTTCCAGTCCCAATTGCTGCTCAGATTCAATCACGTGCTTCTGAGCTGGCCCAAGAAGCCAAGCCTCTGGGCACCACCGAACAGGGACAGTGAGGGCCCTCGAAGAGAACTGCAGGCACCCTGACATCTCCCAATAATTAGGATTTTCAAGTACAGGGTGGAAGCTCAGCACCAAGCCCTGACAAGGAACCCTGTTTTCCTAAGGAGGCAGAGAGGCAGGGAAAGAGAGGACCAGCCTTGGAACTCAGATGAGCTGACGTCCTTCCTCCCTGGGGACAGGAGGCAGGTCTTCAACTAAACCCCAGGGTGTGTCTGCCTTCGGAGCAACACTGGGTTTTGCAAAGCCCCAGCTCAAAGCCAGCACTTGGGCTGTTGTCCCAAGAGGATGGGCAAACATGCAAGCCTTGCTCTAGGGGCCCAGTGCTCAGCAGTGGGGTAGGACCCTGGGCAGTGGCTGGGATCCGACTCCTTCTGGCCATCAACAGTCAGGCCTTTGCTTTCTTCTGCCCAGGTCCCAGGTCAGAGGCCTTAAGAAAATACCCCAACCACTAGCCTACCCTGGCTCTCAGATCACCCACTAGTCACGGGGAAAAGGCCCAAACTTGTAAGAGGGAAGCATCTGGTGTCGTCAGAAAACTACACCGCAAAGGTGTTCATGACAGCAGAACACAAGAAAACATTTACCAAGCCATGCTAAAGAGGAAGCAGAGGATTTCTGTCTCCAATTTAGTAAAAAAAAAGAATCTTCTGGATTTGCATACCAAGTCCCATGGTAAATCATCCGGGATCCCCCAACATCGCAAGGCTGCTTGTGGTTAGAGCCAGTGAGTCAACGAAACACAGGACCAAGCCCAGTGAGCTCAGCCTTTTGAGAAAGGAACAAAGGAAACTGCTCCAAGTGGCTCAATGAAGGGTGGTTTTGGCCTCCAGGAGCCTTTGGCAGCACTTGGAGATGTGTCTGGTTGTCACCTGGTCAGGACACTACTCATTGCACCAGGTGGGCAGAAGCCAGGGGTGCTGCTCAATGTCCTGCAGTGCTCAGGTGGAGCCCCAGGGCCAAGGGTCAGCAGCTCTGCCATTGAGAGGCAGCCCTAGTGCCTGAAAACCCTTCTCTCCTCTTTGGGGGTCCTGGGCAAATGGTCACCTGTAGTCACTGACATGACCCTCAGCCCAGAGGACCTCTGGTCAGGCTTCAGGGGTCGGCATCTCTGGAGGGGCCTCTGGAAACAGGGCTGAGTCTGGGATAGGCTGCCAGGCTGATCCCAGCTGGCTCCAGCCTCAGCCGAAGGTTCCAGAACCTCACAACCTACCCCCTGCACTGTAGTCCTCAAGGTCCCATAGTGAGGCCTCAGAAAAAGATTAATGAGGAAAGAGCACAGCTGAGGACCTCCCAGCTGGCAGGTGCTTTACAGGTGACATGGGGCTTTCACATTCTTTGTCTCGCCTGGCTAAGTGCAAGCCTCACCCGTCAGAGCAATCTTCCTGCATCCTGACCTGCCAGACCAGAGCAACACAATGTGGCAGCCACACGGTCACGGGCACCTTCACACCAGATGCAGGGGCAGCCCTGAGGAAAGACAGAAGCCCAGAGCTGGACTCCTCCCCAGGACCACAGGGGCAAGCCACAGGGGCAGGGGGACAATGGGGCATAGGATTCTTAGTCGCTGCAGCTTCATAAGTCCCCAGAGCACAGAGCTAGGCAGAGATGCAGCAGCCTGTCTGGGGGACCTGGGGCAGGCCGAGCTGGCTGCCCCACGCAGGCCCCTGACACAGGGAACCCGGATCCTGACTGGGCCGCAAGTGCTGCTGAGACGAAAGCTCCGGAAACGTAAGAACCACGTCACATCCCAGGAGATTTTCCAGGGCTGCCCAAGAGCTCAGCAGACAGTCATGCCCATCCCCATGAGGTGGGAGGATGGGAAGGACACACGCCCAGGGATGACAGGGGCCATCTTTGGAGACTTGCAGGTGCGGACGGAAAGGGGCCCAGCCCATTAACTTCATCAGTATCTTTACCGGTATTATTACTTCTTTTACAATTCTAAAAGGGCATTGAAAAAAAAAAAAAAGGAACAAGGGCAGCATATCTCACATCCACCCCAAGGCCTGGGAAACAGGCCTCACCTGCTGCACCAGCAGTACCCTCAGGCCAAGGCCTTCAAGGGAGTGTGTGTGTTGGGGTGTGTGTGTGTGTGTGTGCACGCGCACGTGTATTCTGGCTCTCCACCCAGCCAGGGACAGCAGCCTGAAGCTCCCTTTTGGAGTGGGGACAAGTCAGGGGAGGCCAAGAACCACCAGGCAGGCAGAGCCGGTGCTCCAGGATAGAAATAGAAGCTGCTCCCCAGGGGCTTGGATGCCACCACACTAGCACGCACACGGCTGCTCAGAATAAGACGCGTCCATCTGGACCCACTGCTCGCCTCTGAGGCTGGTGACGGGAAGGAGAGGCACCACCACCACAAAGTGCCCTGCCCACTCAACCTGCACCCACTTTGCCCGGGGAAGGCCTCCCTGACCTGCCCGTGGTGACCTGTACCACCCCTGCTGTGACTGCGGAACTCGCCATCCGCTCTTCCCTTCCATTCACTCTATTGGCATCGATTCTGCTGCCTCACCCTCTCGCCTCTCTGCACCAGGGGGTTCTGGCCTCCTCCCCCAGCTCTGTTATCTGCAGCCAGCGTGGATAACCCACACAGGTGTCCCCATGATTGTCCTCTTTCCCAGGCTCCCAGAGACAGGGCCAGAGCCAGGTGGACAGGGCTGATCCGTGGGACAGCACACGCACTGGCCATTCTTAAGACCATCAACATCAACATCAATGGAAGAATAAGAAACATGATATTTGGGCAAAGCAACATAACAGGTTAACGATAAAGCATACGTTGTCTGTATGACGTAGAGGAAAGATGATAAGACGGTACTGAAAATAAATGTGAAGTGTACCTGTGTGTCTT
This sequence comes from Geosciurus inauris, assembly GCA_004024805.1. Classification (NCBI taxonomy): domain Eukaryota; kingdom Metazoa; phylum Chordata; class Mammalia; order Rodentia; family Sciuridae; genus Geosciurus; species Geosciurus inauris. The sequence continues at coordinate 97,839 of PVHX01004508.1, read as the reverse complement.
TAGCTTAAGAACACACAGGAGCTGGCAGGGGTGAAGACTGCTGGTAGAGTGCATGCTACCACGTGTGAGGTCCTGGAGTCGATCCCCAGCACCAAAAAACAAAGGATATCCAGGTCTAAAGGCAAAGGAAAGCAACAGGCCCAGGGGCTAGATGGGGAAGTCACCCCACTGCCCTGCAGATGCCATGCCACAGGACGGTCACCCAGGGGAACAGCAGTTCCCTGGAGCCCAGGCTGGGCCCTGGCGTTCTGTGAAGGCTGCCAGCTCTGGGGTTAACTGGTGACATAGGAGGCGGGAGAGAGAGTGGAGGATACAGGAGCCAGGCACACAGGAATTCATCACGTGGGGTAGTCAGCTAGAGGAAAACCCGCCTCGCACCATCCAGACAGAAGGGGCTGCAGCAGCAGGTGCTATAGGGAGGTGTCAGGACCCAATGTCCAAATGGGGTGGAATGGCCCAAGGGGACTCATGAAGCAGGGACATTGGTACACCACCGAGCATTGTCCTTCCTGTTCCTGTCCCCACAAGCTGAGGACTCGCTTTCCCCTTCCAACTCCTAAGTATTCAGCATCCACCTCACAGGGCCCTTGGTTCATGCAGCAAACCCTGCCTCCAGGTACCCATGGGGTAGCAGGAGACTTGCCTGTTCAGGGGATTTTGCATTTGAGTGTAGAATACATTTCCTTCCTTCTTTTCCTTCATACTGGGGGATGAATCCAGGGACACTCTACCACTGAGCCATATTCCCAGCCCTTTTGATTTTTACTTTTGAGACAGGGTCTCACTTAGTTGCCCAGGCTGGCCTCAAACTTGCCATCCTCCTGCATTGGCCTCCCAAGTTGTGCCACCACATCTGGCTAGAATACATTTTCTGTTTGGCTTAAACTAAAAGAATGAAGCTCTAATTTTTTAATCTCAACCACAAAACAGCTCACTGGAGACTAGGTGGGGCTGAGGAGTGGAAGGGGAGACCTCTCTGAGGCCATCGGCCAAGGCTCACTGCTCCCTCTGATGCTGTCCCTCCAGCCCCTGTGTCTCCCAGGGACCTGATTCCAGCCTCAGGAGCAGCCTCTAGAGGAAATACAGCTCTGCTGGATTTTGGACTGCTAGTCTCCAGAACTGTGAGAGAATGAATGTCTGTTGTTTTAAGATATCTACTTTGTGGTCATTTGTTACAGCAGCCACAGGAAATGAACATACTCCCAGAATCATGAACAAAGTCATTTAAATGTAACTAGAGCAGGCTGGGGTGGGGTGGGAAAGAGGCCTCTGAGCTGCCCAATCTCCTGTTCCCGCCCTTCTTCAGAAGGCGCTGTAATCCCCACACTGTGTTCTGTGGTATCTTCACATTCTTTTAAAAGATACTCTCCTTGGATAAACACACTCCCTGTGCCTGATTTCAGTTAGCTGCAATTCAACATCAAGTAAATACCACATCTAACATTAAACAAAAGCAAGGCATCAAAGCAGTGCTTTGTTTCCAAATGACCCATCTCTTATTCTGGTACCCGGGCAGGGGCAAGCCAGCCTCTGAGATCCAGGGAAATGGCTTGCACCTTGTTACGATGCTCACCTAACTGGGGGTGGGGGCTTCTGAACTTACAGTAATTCAGAAGCAGCCACTCAGAAGGCAGAAGAGGTTTTCTGAAATCAGATTCACTGACAAGGTCCAGGAGAGACAAATGAGAGCTAGACAGTAGTGGAAGTGACAGAATGTATCAAACACACTTGGTCACTCACCCTGTGTCTGAGGCCGGGGCCTTTGGGCTGTTCGCACACTATAGCACAGAAGCACCTATTCCAGTGAACATTGGGTTCAGCAGGAAGAGGTGAAATTGTGTTTAGTTTTATTTTTTGCAGCACTAGGGATTGAACCCACAGGCACTGAGCCACTGAGCCACATCCCCTGCCCTTTTTATTGTTTTTGATTTTAAGACAAGGTCTCACTAAGTTGCTGAGGCTGGCCTTAAACTTGTGATCCTCCTGCTTCAGCCTCCTGAGCCACTGAGATTACAGCCATGCACCACTACGCCTGGCCCTTTTTATTTTTTTGTTTTGAGGCAGGGTCTCACTAAATTGTCCAGGTTATCCTTGAACTTGCACTCCTCTTGTGATGCCCCCTGAGTGGCTGGGATTACAGGCATGGTCACTGCACCTGGCTATTTAGTCTGTTCTAAGAAGCAAGGGAAGCATCTGTTACATTTTAGAAAGATTCCCAACCCCAAACAACACAACTGACAAGTTCTGGGGCATACAGAGGAATCGGCAGCTATCTAAAAGGCTCAGTGTTTCCTGGGAGTCTGTCCACCTGGCTCCCACCTACAGGCAGCCTGTGCCCCAAAGACAAACCACCTCTGGGAGGCCACACCCTGCTCCCTCCCATCTTCCTAGCCAGGTGGATCCATTGGCCGCTGCTTCACCCTACATCCCCGCATTCCTGCGACCCTCGGGGTGGCCTCCCACGCCTTCGCTCTCACATGCTGCCCCTCTGCCTGCCTGTCCTTGCTCCAGGGAGTAACTACAGGGAAAAAAGCCACCCATGACTATCAGCACCCAGCACAGCACTGCCACCACACAAAAGGAGCACATCACAGTGTGCTGAGCACGCGTGACCATGGACACAACCATGACTGTGCTAAGCCCGGATGGCAGGTCATCAAGGCCCCGGAGGAGCTAGGAAAATGTCAGAAACGCTGCCACCATCCTGATTCTCTCTGCAGGTTGAAAGTTGTCAGGATGACAAGAAAACCGTAAGGACAGAAGAGCCACCAATGTAGTTAGAGAGCATGGTGGACAGAGCCCGCGACGACGACGGCAGTGCGCGTGGCTTTGTGGGACCCCTGCCCCTTGAGCGTGCGCAGAGCCTGTGGTTTACTTCTAACCCACACGATGCGGCCCAGGTGGCAGGAGCTCACCCCACGATGCGACTGCACATCAGACTCCCTCTTTTGCTAGCAGACCAAGGCTAGAGACGCTCTCCTGGCTGGCCTTACAGAAGCAAGCCATCGTGTCCTGAGAGCCTCGGGAAGGCTGTATGGAGAAGGGCTGTGGGGGCCTCTGGGAGCTGCCACGGCCTGGCTGCAGCCAGCAAGGAGCCAGGGGCAGAGATGAACACCGTGCCAACCCCCCGGGTGGGCTTGGGTGAGGCCCCTTCCCCGGTCCAGTTGCTAGATGAGACCTCAGCCCTGACTAAGGCTTTGACGGCATTGAGCAGGACCCGGCGGAGCTGTGGCTGGACTCCTGACCCACAGACCCCATGAGATGATACCTGTGTGTTCTCTGTCACTGAGCTTGTGTTAATCTGTCACGTGGCAATAGCAAACTAACACAGCGATGATGCCAGCCATGCCAATGGTCCTCACGGATCATGCACAGGGTTCTCAGAGTGCCTCACACACCTCAGGTCCCCTCATGCTGCCACCCCCAGCTTGATGGCCGCAGAGCCACGATGACTGCAGACTGCCACGCTGGGCTCTACTCTGACCACACTTGTGCCCAAAGACAAACCTGCCAAAGCCCCAGTTTCGTCACAGATAAAATCAGGGACCATGATAGTGACCTTGGAGCACTGTTACAGGGATCAGTAAGATGGTATTTGTAAGGTGCTTAGCACTGTGCCTGGCATACTGTAAGAGCCCAATAAATGCTTGTTGTTCATGCATTTCTTATCTACCTTCTGTGGTCCTGACCTGACGGTAAAGCCCATCAGGACAGCAGCGGGCCATCTTGCTTTTGTACCAGGAGCACAGGGCCTCAAACACTGGGTCGATCAAGGAGTATCTGGGAACAAACAACCATCTCAGGTGATCCTCCTGGCAACCCTGAGAGGGAGGCAGGATAGGAAGGACTGGCTGCCCGAAGACGGGGCATGTGCTGTTACATTCTGGCCCTGCATCACCCAGGACATGAAGGGTGCAACGAGGACTATCCCGCTCCCAGACGATGTTCTTTACGTTTTTCTCCTGCCTTAACTACAACTTCTAACCAAGTTAATTTGGCACATTTTAAGGAGAAGCGTAAGTGTTGGCCTCCAGTACAGTAATTAGGCTTAAATGGAAACAATTCACATAAATGAAGATAATTAGCTGTGTGTGCACCGCCAAGCCTGCCTTTTTGGATGCTCTGGGAAGGAGGGGCGGTTCCTTGGAGAAGGCAGGGAAACGCGATTTCTTTTTTTAACTCAGTGTGGAATGATGTAGCTTATGGAGCACTCCGAGGGAATAAAAATTGTGAAGTATTTGGGGGTTAAATGGCTTCTGAAGTCACAGGACAGTCCCTGGTAGGTGCCAAAGTGGGGACTGCTGGATAGCTGCCAGGGGGGCTATGCCTCCGCCCAAAAAGGAAGGGCCAGATGTTACCTGCAGGAGTATCACTTAAAGCCTGTTCCACCTCTCCTAAAAGGCCACCACAGCTGTCCTCTGACCCTATCAGGGTCCCTGTATGTTGCATGAGACTCTGCCCAGCCCGGGGAGGTGGGTGTCCTGAGCAGGTAGACCACCAGGTTGTACCCAGAGTGCACGACAGTCAGCACAACTGTGAGCTGCTGTTTCTCAGCAAGTCTCAAGAACCATTCCTCTGTCTCTCGGGTTGGAGGTGAGAGATTGATATTCACTCTGAGGTTGGAGAGTGATATTCACTCTGAGGTTGATCACATGGTCCAGGATTTTAAATTTGCTTCACTTCTTCACTAATGGGGAATTTCAAAATAATGGGGGTAACAGTGACAGAAGTCATACCCACTGTCATTTCAATTATTATTTTTTGTGTGTGTGAGATGAAGTGACAGCCTCAAGATGTTTCAAGCCAGGATTTGGTTCAACACGTCAACCAACACCCAGCCCCTAATGTGAACACCCCCCCTACTGTCAGACCGGCTCTTTCTCCTCTGCTGGATCCTCCTTTCTCCTGCCACTGTGCCACTGACTGAGCACTCAGACTTCACTTTCCTGGTAAGGACGGTGAGTGCAGAGACAGGGACTTCCCTCTTGCACTCCATTCAGGCACCATCAGCCCACCCTGGGTCCAGTGAACCATAGCCAGGGACGTGGAGGAGGGGGACTCCAACAGCACCAGGCTTCAATCAAAACGGCTCCCTAGGCTGGGGGTGCAGCTTAGTGGTAGAGTGCATCCTTTGGATGTTCAAGGCCCTGGTTTGAGATCCCCAGCACGTGCACGCACACACACACACACACACACACACACACACACACAAAATCCCTTTACAGAAACTTCTTTTTTTTACAACCTGTGACATTAAATATTTGCAGTACTGGTTAAGAAAAAAAATGAAAGCACCGTTTTTTTTAGGAAGGGAAAAAAGGGGAATATTTGCAAGGCAAACATCAAACAAAAACTCCCCAGTCTCACTGGATTCTATTAGTGGAGAGAAAGGTTGTTCTGAATTAGCAAAGTATTAGATATCGATGAAAGCCAAGTGCTCCATCCCTGAAGCTACCTAGTAGCTGCAATGGCCTCCTGTTCATTTTCTAATCATTCTATACCATGGCTTTACAAAGTCGATCCTAACATAAGGCCACTTTTATAGATGAAGAGCCAAAGAGAGGCCTGACTCTAGAGCCAAGTCCTCACCCCAGGAGGGTGCTGAGGTGTCTTGTGGATGCAGAAAAATGAGCTGCACCAGGGGCATCATTTACCCGCATGCTTTGTCCCTCAAAGCCTGCACTATACAATTCTTGCAAAGATGTCAAACACTCAGATAGTTGTGGCTACCATAGTGATTTGTGTTCCCTAGGAAGAGGGGGTCTGCTAATGGAGGCACCTTGGACTAAGGTCTGACATCTCTTGTTTCCATCTGATATTTGTGGCTGAGGGTCACACTAGTTTGCCTCCTGCTTCTTCCTTGTGATTTCGCAGATGTACCAAGCGCAGGGCCTTTGCACATACTGATTGACCCTTCTGCCTAAACAGTCCTCCCCTTCTTCTTAATTCAGGTTTCTCTTTAATGACTCACTGTACATAGCAAGGACTCAGTGAAAATTTGCTGAATGAGTGAAAGAGTCCTGTCTGGTTATTTTCTTATATAACTTGGATCTCCTCTAGAGGTTGGACGTCCTATAACCAGAGGCAGTATCTCACTCACCCTTGCTTCCTCCTCTACCTCCTAGCCCAGCGGCCAGTAACAAGGGCAGTACAGGGCTGAGACAGCAACTAAGTGACATGGTCACTGGGAAGTGCTGCCGGTGCTATATGACAGAGGATCCAGAGCCTGTCTAGATTGAGCATTATTGATTTGCCTGCGTACCAAAAGCTTGGGATGCCAAGTAAAAGTGTAGTCCTTGCCGCCACCAAGCCTGTAAGCCAGGTACCACCCTCATGTGACCCAACAGGCAGGGCTCTGGGGTCCTGTCAGTGGAGCCTGGTCTGCACCCTGGCCAAGGTCTAAACACCACGGCAGGGCCCGAGGTCTCATCCCAGAAGCCTGAGAGAAAGCTAGATTGGCAGGACAGATCAGGGCAGTTCTGGCCAGTCCTCAGGTACCAGGCCTCTAACTGGTATGACAGCAGATGCCAATGGGCCCCAGTGTCCCAGCTGAAACTGGCCGTAGCAGCTCCCTGATCCTGGACAGATCTTCATGGCCCATGTGGGCAAGGACAACCGTTTTAGCCTTCAGCCTAGCCTCAGTGGACATCACTGTACACAGCACTCAAGCAGAGAGACACAGAAGCTCAGGGGAGTGGCCACTTGTCTCAAAATTTTCCCAGAACTGGAAGCAGAAGTAGAATTGGCCCCACATAACTTACAGCGGGCCACTTTGATGTGACATTTTATGTGGGAAGCTTGGCCACTCCTAGGCTCCGGGAACCCAATGTGAGTATTACAGGCCACGGGCCCTGGGTCTTTCCACAGAACCCTGCTTCTCTGGCCCACCTGACACAGAAATGGGAGAGGCACTGCCCTGTGTGTCCTATAGATGCTACTGGCTAGGGCCACCTAGCCTGGGAGAGGGGGCCTCCAGGGTGTTGCCCCTGCTGCTCCAAGGCCCACCATCCTCTCAGGCAGTCCTCATTCTGCCTGGCAGCTCTCAGGTTGGATGGCACCAGCAGGGGGCAGCCTGTTCAACTGGGGGACCAGCCGATTGAAACACTGAAACTGCTCATCCATTTTTAGAATTAAGTTCATCAAAAACTTGACCCCTTGTCCAAGGAGGTGGTGCACGCTTGTAATCCCAGCACTTTGGGAGGCTGAGACAGGAGAATCGCGAGTTCAAAGCCAGCCTCAGCAATGGCGAGGCGCTAAGCAACTCAGTGAGACCCTGTCTCTACATAAAACACAAAATAGGGCTGGGGGTGTGGCTCAGTGGTCGAGAACCCCTTTGTTCAACCCCTAGTACCAAAACAAACAAACAAACAAACAAAAAACAACAACAAAAACCTTGACCCTTTTTACAACACTACTTCAGTGACCCAAGTGCTTTTCCTACCTCATGAGGTTGTCACCACAACCTTGGGTGGCCAGGATCATTGCCCTACTCTCAAGGTGTGGAAAAGAACCTGGGGAGGAGGAGGTTTGTGCTCCAGTCTCAGGCTGGTGAGCAGCACAGGAAAGGAGAGTCCTCAGTTTCCACTCAAGTCAGCCAGCCTGCCTCACACCCACAAGAGCGAGGAAGAAAGGAACAGCCCAGCACAACCCCAACAGGAGTCCTTTCTTTCCAGATTATGAAATCAAAGAGCATTCTGTTTCTTCTTGGAAATTCTTCCCCTTATGACAAGCCGACTACACAACCGAACAGCTTTCATTATTATTACTAAAGCAGTTGGTCTAGTTCCTGCCTCTTTCTTTACCAACTTCACACAGAGGGACACATGCGTTTGTTTACCTGTGCTCCCCCTTGGTGCAGCGGAGCGGCGAACAGGTGGCCCAAGCTTCCAGGTCCCTCCTGCGCTGGTGTCTGGCTGCAAGCTCCCGAAACATCTCCAAATGCCCCAGATCTGCGAGGTCGCCCAGCGAAGCAGCCCAGCTCTGAACAAGCCCAGGCAAGCCCAGGCAGGGCCCGCTGCTCCATCCTCCCTCCTGCCCACACCGCCGGGCTCCGGGGCAGGAGACGTGTGTCTCCAACCCGGGATCTGGGGAGCTGGGCTTGCCCCAAACCGACGGCGCGGCGGCAGCTCCTTCACCTAAAAAGAAAAAGGGACCAGGTGGGCGAAAGGCGAGGCGAGTGAGGACGGCGCCTGCGTGCGCAGGATCCTCGCCCCGGAGCTGCCTGAGCTGGGGCCCCGTCGGTGGAGCGCAGCGGCTGCGAGCTGGACAAGGCCACCCGCGCCAAGGCCGGCCGCACAGCAGGAAGACTGCACGCGGCCGGAGCTGGGTTCCATCCAGCTGAGCGCAGGGTCGGGGCCCAGATCTCCTCCGCCACGGCCACCCGCCGGGGTTGGAGCTTCCCAAGCACAGTGCGCAGAGCGCGCAGCGCCCCTGCCTCCGCCCGCAGCCGGTCCCAGGGCGCGTCTCCCAGAGCCGCTGACCCAGGCTCCCCGGTCATCGCTGCCCTTCCGGGGACTCTCCGCCTCTCCGCGATGGAACCGAAGCTCGGGTGAGCCGAGGGGACCTGTAAAAAAGCAAACGGAAACCACGGGTGGCTGGCCGTGATGACCTGCCCGCCAGCCTCTCCCCGGGAAAAGGGAAGAAGAAACCAGCGTCTCGGGCGCTGGTGCGGGAGTGTCCGGAGGCTGGACCTATCGTTTCTGCGACATTGCCAACCCGGAAAGCGCGGAGGTCCCATGCAGCCCGGACTCAAGGAAAGGGCCCCCAGCCGTGGCCACCGCCCGCCGTGCCGGAGCCGCGCTCCCTCTCACCTCGCCCCCAAGTTCCGGCGCCGCCAGCCCAACGGGCGATCCCAATGTGCGCGTCCTGCGGGGTCTGTGTCCTGCCGCGCCAGAGGTCCCGGGAGGTGGGCGGGCGACGTGGCCGGCGCGCGGCGCTCGGGAGCCCCGTGCGCAGGGCCAGCGGACAGTGCACGGGGCAGGGCTCCGCTCAGGGTGCGGGGCGGAGGCTTCCGTACTGGCCTTGAAAGTTCCCTGAGACGCTTACTGCACGCGGGTCCGGAGCTGCCCGGCTGGCAGCCAGCAAGGCGCGTGCCTCCCGTTTCTCACCGTTCCCACGCTGTCCTGTGCGTCTGGCCGGACGCCCTCGGGCTTCGCAAGGAAGCTCGTGGGGAACAGCCCTGAGGACCTCCTTCCGCTGAGAGGAAGGGACACCCCACCAGCAATCTTTTTTTTTTTTTTGGTACTGGGGATTGAACTCAGGGGCACTCGACCACTGAGCCACATCCCCAGCCCTGTTTTGTGTTTTATGTAGAGACAGGGTCTCACTGAGTTGCTCAGCGCCTCGCCATTGCTGAGGCTGGCTTTGAACTCGCGATTCTCCTGTCTCAGCCTCCCTAAGTGCTGGGATTACAGGCGTGCGCCACCGCGCCCGGCTCCCACCAGCAATCTTGCTCCCAACCAATGTGGATCTTGCCCAGTGCGTCCCTATCCATTCTGGGACAAGCTGCTCACAGGCCCACTGCACCCAGGTACTAAGCAGGACAGAGGCGTCCTGATTCCTGCCGCAAGTGTTCCTGCGCTCTAGGTTTTACAGAAGTCGCTTCATGAGAAGCAAACCCTCTTTCCAGGCTCAGTCACACAAACTCCCTCCCAGTCCCCTCTCCCCAGATACACACACCTATGGCAGGACCCCGTGTAACCTACCAAAGATGCCTCCATGAGTGCAGAACTGAAGGGGGAAGCTGTCCTTTGTCAAGAGGCAAAAGCTCCCTGAAGTGAGAGCAAGAGGCTCATTTCTCCTGCACTGGACAGAATGGTTTATTGCAGGCGACAAGAGAAGCAATGTCTGCCTTGGTGTCCTGGAGGGAGCCAGTGAAGGCCAGGTGTGGGCTGCCCCCATTCCACTGATAGGATCCTGAGACTAAAAGAGATGAGCCTGCTCGGAGTCCCTGTTTCCCCGACTGCTCCAGGGATTCCAGAACACTCCTAGAGGAGGGACCCCACAGCGGGTGGATGGCTGCAGGCCAGGTCTACCTTTCCCACATCAGCAGAGCAAGGTGGAGGGTGCAATTCCACACCCCACCCTCACCCCAGGGTGGCCTGGCTTTTGAAGGTCCTCAAAGACTCAGGAGGATAAAATGAGGCCAACAGGCCCTGGAGGCAGCACTCGGCAAGGGAAGAGCTTGCTTTTATGGTCAGCCAGAAGTAGGTTCTGATCCTGAGTCATGGTGTGACCTTGGGCAGGAATAATAACAGCCAAGGAGTGTGAGGTGCTCATGGAGTGCCAGGTGCCGGCCTAACCTCCCCTGGGAATTGCATTCAGTCTTCCAAACAGTCCTCTGAGATATGCATTAGCTATGCCTCATGCACAGGCAAGGAAGTCGAGGCCCAGAGAGTTAGCGCTTGGCCCCATCGCAATGGGTAGAGTGCTGCGGAACCAGAATCCAAATGCAAGCCTATCAGACCCCTAGCCCTCCTCCTTAAGCACCTGCCACCTACCCCAACCTAGCAGATGGCTCAGCCACTCAGAGCTTGCGTCCTCATTTATAAAGACAGCACTGGGCTCATAATAAATATTGTAAAATGAGGGACTAGCACCCCCCACCATGATTATAAGGACCACACTAGACAGTGCCAGTACACAGCAGGCACCCTCCTGCATTCAGCTACTTATCTAATACACCTCTGGGAGTACCACCTGCATACCAGGCCTTGAGGAAGCCTTAGTTCTGGGCTCCACCTGGACAGACACTGTGGGACCACCGCTGGCTGAGTGGCTCTGCCCTCAATGGCTTTTTTTTTCTTTTTTCTTGCTTTCCCTTTAGAGCCACCAAAATGCCTTAACCCAGGCAGTTAACAGTTGAATACAGATACTTTGAATACACCAGACTCCATCAACCAGAGAATTGAAATAATCTGACTCTTGTTCATTTTTCCATACCAACAGTCCACACCAGTAAGCCTTTTTTTTCTCCTTTAAGCATTGTTGTATAAACAAGGCCTCTATCTGCCAAAAATGCTGTTCCTGGGGCTGGAATTGTGGCTTAGTGGTAGAGCACTTGCCTCGCATGTGGGAGGCACTGGGTTCGATCCTCAGTACCACATATAAATAAAAGAATAAATAAAGGTCAATCAACAACTAAAAAAAATTTTTTTAGAAAATGCTGTTCCTGGCCCACTGTGCATGAGCACCTAGCCCATCTGCAATTTCCTCTAGACCCACACAGCACCCAGATCCATGCATCTGTAGGGCAGGGCTCTACTTACAGGTTGTGGCACAAGAGGGCTCTGGAGAGAGGAAACTGCAGAGGAGGCACCAACCAGTGTCAGCTAGCCCCTTGGGAGCAGCTGCCCATGTCCCCAGATGTCAATGTAGTACTATCCCCCAGATAACCTCCAGTTTAACCACGGAGGCTCTGAGTTTCTAGTGGCCACCTGGCTGGCATCCCTCTCTGAGATCATCTCATCTCAAGTGAGAAAGAGAAACTGATGAAGTGTGCAGGCAACTTCCAGATCCAAGTCAATAGGAAAACCCAGCCAGGAACCCAAGAACTGATCTCCACTGGGCCTGTGCAGGGACCTTGTCCAAAAATGAGGATGGAAATGCTCCAGAATGAGGTAACAGTGATGGTCATACAGCTTCATGAATAGCCCGCAGCCTACTGAATTGTATACTTCCAAAGCTGAGGTAAGGAAGTAAGCTATCACAGTAAAAAGAGGAAAAAAGGAAGCCACCGTCCCCATTCTCCCTTACTGGCTGGAAATACTTGGCATGATCAGCTGATCACGGGAAAGCCCTCTAACTCCTCTAACTTAGCAGGTCTCACCTTGGTGTAGGTAAGACAAGAAGCTGATCTCTGCCAGGGCCCTGGTGTGGCAGTGCTGAGGGCAGGAAGTTAAGACCAGGCAGCCTATCAAGTCTACAGGGTCACAGGGCCCTGAACCGGACCCTGCAGAAGAAAGGCGTTGTGATAGACAGGTCAGTGCATTTGCATGGGGTAGCAGTGGCGGTGAGGTAGAGGATGCCCTAGAAAACCTGCCTACAACTTTCAAGGCTCTAGCCATCAGCGAGCAGTTTTCTAGGCCCCATCTCTGAATAAGGAAGCCCAGCTTGACAGGTTGGTGAAGAAATCCCCACTGGATTAAGAACAGGAAATAAATGTAAGAAGTCGAAAAATCCTGTACAAAGGGGAGAGTTACTTTTAAGTGTTTATTCACTGCTGGGCATTTTAGCTCCATGTGGCCTTAAGGTTCTGCTAATTTTCTAGCTCCTGAGTTGTTCCTTGGCTCATGCGTCAAATCAACCTTTGTCCTATTTAAGGACAGAGGGTCAACTAAGGGGATATCTCTTGATGGAGCTGAATGCTTAGTCAATATACACATACATACTGTCAACTACCATTCGTCAAGTCCTTCTGTACGTCACGCACTGTCAGGTGCTTTACCGACTTCATGGCATTTGATACCTCTGCAGCTAGGAATCTCTGGTATTATGCCCGTTTGTTTTTTAGGATTGAACTCAGGGGCACTGGACCACAGAGCCACATCCCCAGCCCTATTTTGTGATTTATATAGAGACAGGGTCTCACTGAGTTGCTTAGTGCCTTGCCGTTGCTGAGGTTGGCTTTGAACTCACGAATCTCCTGTCTCAGCCTCCCCAAGGGCTGGGATTACAGGCTGTTATGCCATTTGGCAGAAGATAAGCTGAGCCTCCGAAAAGCCTCAGTGTCACATCCTTGTTAAAGCATACAGATTTGAAAGCAGAAGACATGGTGCCTGGACCCCTGCTGGTCCCAAAAGGCAGGATGGTCCACCCCTCCCCTCTGCCCTGCACAGTGTGCCCCGGCAGGCACGGGGGAAACACCTCCACTTCTATCAAAATGCACAAAAACTCCCTGACCTCAAATCCAGAGAAGTGAGATGTGCCAGGGTCCGTTACTGCTTCCGTGATTCTAGAAGTACATTGAACCGGAACCTTCCATTTCTCCAGCTTAAAGTGGACATAGGCCCAGCTTCCTTTTAACATCCAGACTAACAGTGAATCTAAGCTCTAGCCCCAAAGATTGTGGGAAGGGCATTTTCCCTTTCCAAGGATCTCATCCTGCAAATAACTCCAGGATTCCCAGCATACCCCAGGACTGCCACATGTGATTATAATTAATTACAACCTGAAATTCTACTCCTTCCATTAATCCATGTGGCTAGTGGCTGCCATATTGGACAATACTGCTCCAAAGTCTTTTCTGAAGCTGTAGCCTCAGGAAGTGGCCCTCTGGGCTGTGTCACACACAGGCTTGCTGCAGCTGGTTGTTGAAGGGCCTCGTGGAAGTCCCAGGACACCTCTCCTCACCCGACATGTTTGCTCACAGTACTTACTTCGTGAAGTGTAGGAGGCATTGATGGGGGTCTCCAAGATGATCCACTTTTGGGGTCTGGGACCTCCAAACAAATGCAACCTATGGAGGCTTTTCTTCAGTTACTCAATTGTCCTTTGACCTAGTTGAAGGTTGTAGGTCTTTGAGTTCAGCCAGCAAATGTGTTTTGATTACACGGCAGCAGTCTGAATCAGAACACAAGCCTGGGGTCTAGAAGGCTGCAGTGTGATTGAGTTTTATAAAGATACTATAAAAAGTCTGATGGGTTATCTGTGCCAGACAGCCTGGTGCTGAAAGCCTGGCCCTTCACAGTAGGACCAGCGAGAGACCTGGCTTCTGCCATAAGCCAAGGGCCTGGAGGCTGTCTCTGCAATCACTGGAGTCAAGACAGGGCCCTGGGCCCTCCAGTGATGCTTGCTTCTGTTTTACTTACATCCTGTCAAGGTCATAAGTGACCTCCATATTGGTGCGTCCAAATGTTGGTTTGACCTAGGGGACTCCTTCCTGGCCTTTGGAATTCAATGTTCCTTTCCCGTGGATCTTGGATTCTACTCTCTTGGTCCTCACCTAGTCACTCCAGCCTCCTCTGCTGCTTCCAACTCTGGTCTCCTTCCTCTCTGGGTTGGAGGACCCCAGGGCTTGACCCTACACTCCCTCCCTGGCTTTCCATAACTCCCGGACACTGATGACGCTCACATTAATATCTGCATTCACGACCTCACCCTTTACCTCTGACTCTGTCAGTCTTGTGGATGTGTAATAGCAATCTTAAACACCCCATGTTCCCGGGCAAAAGGCCCAACTGCACCCTGCTACTCAGAGGGCTCCTCTGAAGTCTTCCCCATCTCCAAAGATGGCAACTTCCTCCTCCTAAACCTCTGGCCAGTCACCTCGCAGGCCATGCTGGACTCTTGTCCTACCTGACATCCAGTCGATCAGCAAAGCCTGTCGCTCCACCTCTGAAACAAACCCAGGTAAGTGCCATCACTTATCATGTTCATGGTTTTTGAACTTGTCCAAGGCACTGTAGTGCTCTTGCTTGGGTGATGCCGGGGTGTCCTAACTGGTTTTGCTTAGCTCTTAATTCCCAAAGTCCATGCTCAGCATAGCATCTAGGAGTGATCTATGCAGAAGGAAGTCAAATCACATCACTCTTCTGCTCAGAACCTTCTAGTGGCTCCTCAGAGTCAAAGTCAAGTCCTCTATGTCTTAACTACACTCTGTTCAAGCCTCCTTGCTGATTTTTAGTTTACATCAGATGTGATCTGGCCTCAAGGCCTTTGCACTTGCTGTCCCTCTCCCTCACCTGGACTGCTTTTCTCCCAGACACCCACATGACTTGCAACCCTGTTCCTCCTGGTCTCTGAATGTCACCTGAAGGACAAGAACTTCCTAGCCCACTCTCCATCCTCTCTCTTAGCTTCATTGTCCATGTGTCTGCCATCCGGCTTTCTAACAATCGATGTTTATTGTCTGTCTCTCCCAATAGCTACTAGAAGGTGAACTCCCCATGGGAATAGCAGTCTTGCTGGCTGCTGTGTCTCAGCATCTGGAATAGTCCAGTATGTGCTACAGAAATATTTGTTGAAAAGGACCAGCCAGCATCGGCTGCCCAGTCTCATGCCTTTGCTGATCTTACCCACCCCCTACTGTGCCGTCTCCTCCCTGCTCAAGTCAGCAGCAGACAAATATTCCCTTCTTATCATAAGGACAGAGTGAACTTAAGCTTTGCCCACGATTTTTGCCAAGCCCACAGTCACTTCCAAGGAAAATGCTCTTTCCTCTTGAAAGAGGACCCCTACATGTACCCCTACCTGGGCTCTGGGGGTGGAACCCAGGGCCTCACATATGCCAGGCAAGCACTGCACCTTGAGCCCCAGCACCCCTTCTGTCTCATCCCATAAGGTCAAGGCCAGTGGCTCTCTGGAGGTACTCCCACCCGCCCATTAGCAGCCCGTCTGTAGGTTTGCCAGGAATCTGTGCCCGGGCACCACACAAAAGGATCTCTGCCAGTTTAACTAGAGAAATCTTGAGGGACTGTAGCACTGCCGGGGGCGGCAGCTGAGCACAGGTTGTGAGGTACAGGGAGGCACAAGGGCCACAGTGGGCCTGAGTCAGGCCAAGATAAGATCAACCCAAGCTGCATGCACAGGGCATCTCCAGGCAGAGCCATGATATGTAGGAGTAAGGAGCCAAGAAGGCCGAGGAGGACAGTGGGCCAGGAGGAACAACTGTGGGGGAGGCCCAGCCCCAGCAGCAGAGCCACCAGGAGCACTCAGAAGGGACACGGCTGGGGACAGACGACATGGGTTCTGAAGGCCCGGCTCCCCTCCCTCGGGGGCCACTACCTCGGCCTCTCAATCCTATGCAGCTGGGGCTTTCCATGGCGTCCACTCCCTCTACCCGAGGCCAAGGAACCAGACAGATCAGGGCCCTGGGGCCACATCCACAGCCACCCTCAGTCACCACCCTCAGCAGCAGCCACAGGAAGTAAGAACCAGAGACTGTGACAGTTGACTGAGTTTCCATCCTGGGCCCCGGGGAAACCTCAGAGGGAGCCCGAGGAAGGAGGTACTTCGGCCCAAGGTTACAGAACTCATTTCTTACAGCCAAAGGGCCGTGCAAGGGCAATAATCCTTTCCTAATTAAAAAAAGATTAACATAAACACTTTATTCCTCGTGTAGGTGCCCATATAATTCTAACAATTTATCGGAAATAAAGAGTGGAGGGGAACAGCCCCCGTGCCAGGAGGAAATTTGGATTGTCCTGTAGAAGAGAGGGTCACCCACTGTAGGTGGGGCTGACTAGAATTGCACACCCCAGCTTTGACGTCCTGCAGTGGAGAATGTTGTAGAAATGCTGAGGACAGTAAGGGGTCTCACAGGACAGAACTAATGTTAGAGAAACAGATTAGGCCACTCATCTACTCTAAAGGACAGCAGAGGCCAAGAGAAAGAGCCAGAAAGAATGGCACCCAGATCTCAGAATATATAAATGCTTCCAGGACTCCCATGGATGCTGCAGGCTGCTGTCCTCTAGCCAGCCACACCCTGCTTGCTCTGGTCTCCCACTTCCATTCAGAGTTATGTGGCTGCAGTCAGGGCTCTTTGCTCCAGAGTCAGCCCAGCCTCACCCGTGTCTTTCTATAAATAGGAAGAATGCTTAGCATGGCCCTCAGGAAACTGCATGTGGAAAACATCCAGGCTGAGGGCCAGACAAGATTGAGGGGCACTCATGGGGCTTCCCAGCTGGAGCAGGGTCTCTCCCACTTGCCTTGAAGAAAGGCCTCGGGGGAGCGGCTGCTCTGGGCCTCCAGGAGCCTAAGCAAAGAGGCAAAGCAGTTATGAAAACAAAATCAGTTCCCAAGTCGGTATGCATCACAGTGGTTTGCAGGACCTTTCAGACAAAGCATCCCCCACCCCTCCCAGCAGGAATGCCCTGCTTTGGGTTAAGGTGCTGCAGTCCCAGAAAATGCCTGAGGGACCTTGTGCCTTAGAAGAGGTATATGTGTACTGGTGTCCCCAGCAGACAGCAGATTTGAAGGAAGAAGAATTTTAAGGAAGAAGAGAGAGGTGGATCAGACAGAACGCAAACATGGCACCAAGTGAGGCCCCTTAGCACTCGGGCCCCTGGAACCCAAGGAATCCTGGGGGGGCAGCCCGGATCGTGCAAGACAAGTTTGGCCCATTTTGCAATATTCTCAGGCCAGCCCTGCCTGCTCCCTCCTGTTTTGAAGAAAAGCCTAATTTGTACTTAAAAAAAAAAATCACTTATGCTGGTCACTGTTGTGAAATAAGCAAAATTTATTGCACAGAAGGAGGCCTGGTAACTCTGAGACTTTGAACAGCTGTTCACACCTGGGCTGCAGGACCAGGTGATGCTAGGCCACAAAGGAGGATGCCCTGCATGTGGCAAGGCCGAGTCTTTTAGAAGACATGGGACTCTTAAGCCAGTGCCATGTCTCAGGGGACCTGAGATTTTACCAAAGGACGAAATGTCAAAATGGTGCTAGAAAAATGTATGCTTTAAACATTTCGATTGTAAAAAACAGGATGCTTTTCTCCCATGACCCAAATGCAGTATGGTCGTGCCGTTTACGAGTGATGATATGAAAGCACACAAGGCCCAAGCCAAGCACCCCACCGCCAGCAGACAGACCCTGCAGTGAGCTCCCCAGGAGAGCAAGTGACAAGGGGGCAGGGTTTGGCACAGACACTGCAATAGGAAGCTGAGCCCCGGGATTGGACAGGTCAACTACAGTGCTTCTAGACTCGAGGGATCTAGCACACAGGGAACATGCCCAAGTTCCCATCCTTGACCCGGCTGTGGATCAAAAAGAGGAAAAGGCAGAAGCAGACTCATCCACTGTGTCACTGGGACTTGGGCCCTTATACTGTGGACCACCCTACTGTCAGACAGGGAGATGCTGCTGATTCATAAAGGTATGCAGAGCTTGTACTTTTTGGACATCCTCACCGTGACTCTCATGTCAGTGAACGTCCCCCCCACCGCCACCATTGTTTTGGTGCTGGAAATCAAACCCAGGGCCTTGAACATGCTAGGCACGTACTCTGCCACTGAGCTATACCTCTAGCCCCCGATAAATTCTTGCTGAACTGATTATCAAGAAAGTACCATCAACTGGGCAAAGTGGCACACACCTGTAATCCCAGCAGCTTGGGAAGCGGAGGCAGGAGGATTGCAAGTTCAAAGCCAGCCTCAGTAACTTGGCAAGTCCCTGAGCAACTCAGTGAGACCCTGTCTCAAAACCAAAACATAAAAACAGCTGAGGATGTGGCTCAGCGGTTAAGTGTCCCTGGATTAATCCCTGATACAAAAAAAAAAAAAAAAAAAAGTACTATCAAGAATTATTTGGGAAATCAAATAATTTGACAAATAATTTGATACAATTAGACAATTAGAGAATGAGAAACTGTTTTGCCCATCAATCTCATTTAAGATGGGCCTGGTCAAATTTCTTGGCTGACTTTCTGCTTGTTGGTCAAATTCACCTGAACACCACATCAACCATGGATATGGCAGCATTTCTGCTCTGCAGCACGTGCCTGACAAGGGTGTGCTGTACGCGGTCTCCCACTTGCCCTAAACTGGAGAACCAAGAAGTGGCCACCCCATAGTCTATAAAGCATGTTTTACCATACAGAAGCAAGGTGATCTGAGTGAAGAAAATGGGCTGTCCTCTGGACAATCAGAGTAATCAACCTCCCAGTAGCTGAGGGTGGTCCTTAGGGTATATTAACAAGTGACACCATTTGAGAGGGAGGAGGGAACTCACTTGGCACAAAAATGTTTTGGAACTCCAACCCAAACCCCAAAGATGAATCATCAAGGGAGGACAGAAAGATGGATCAAGGGAAAGGCTGTGGGGGTAAGATTGACACCAAAGCCAGGGGCTGATTCCTGTGGACTCCTGTTTGGGTTTGCCACTATCGTCCAGTACATTACCCAAGCCAGGGGTGGACACAGCTCTGCATGTGAAATGCAGGGACGGCCCAAGGATCTTGCAACGACACCAGAAGGCGGAGTTAGAACTTGTCTGTGGCCCCCTACCTAAGGACGGTCAGCCCTCCCTGGAAATATTGCTAAATTTCCTCAGATAACAGATGCACAAATGACTAATCAGGTCTCCTCTAAGAAATGAGATCAAACCATGAAGCCATAGTACACACCTCTGTATTGCGAAAATGGAATGGGAGAGGAGCAGGAGATGACACAGATACTGAATGACAAGGAAATCTCTAAGTAAACTTCCTGTTCTTATTAATAGAAACAGAATCTTGAAAAACTTGTGCCTGGACCCCTGGGACTACATAAAACTCAAAACCCCATCCCACAAACCGCCTTGCTGGGGAGTGAGCCACTGGGTTTCCTCTCTGCATCCTCTAGAGCCCTCTGCTGGAGGAAGTCTGAATTACAGCACTAATAATCCTCCAACTCAAGTGGCCCCTATTTTCCAGGATTGCAAAGCGAACCATGAGAGAAGCCCAATGGTTTCTCCCCCTGGCACTTGGCCCAGTGAGAGTTGTAAACCAGAGGTCCTACGAATGAGCCCAAAGGCAGCATTCAGTTCCCAGAGCCGCACTGCCTGACGGTAGTGTTTCCCACTGTGTCCCCTCCAGATGCTCAGCTTTCTTACCTTGTCCTAGTTCACCTGAGTCAGGCAGGACACCTGATGGATCCAGCGCTGATTACCTCATCCTTATTCCATATGCCATGTTGGAACATGTCCCAAGGAATCCTAGGTCGCCCTGAGCTTCCTGTGTCCTTGAGAAAGTCAATTCTCTGGGCCTCACTGACCTCATCTCTGAGCTCAGCTCAAGGGTTTGGACCAGATCATTTCTACGTATTATCTGGCTTTGACTAAAGCGTCTGTGAAGTTATGTTACTATGGACATCTGGGGTTCAAGTTTAAATGCATAAAAGGAAAAATGGGATCTGATCCTTAATCAGATCTGCAGAGAATGAGGACAGCAGACAAACTGCTCATCTGTGTTGGGGAAAAGCAAAAATGCTCAGGGGGGACGGTGCCAGGGCACCGGAGCCCTTAGATCCTACCGGCACTTTGGAGTTTTAGTCTGGCCCCTGCCTGCCTCGCTGGCACCCTTTCTTCCCAGAGGCTGGTACTGTCACCTTGGCAGGTGGGCAATACCAACATCCCATTGCTATTTGCTCTTGTGGTCCTCAACGTTCTCTTATCCTTGGAGGAGATCTGGTCCCTGGAGGAGTGACAGGGACTCCGCGGGGTAGTTGGCTCTGCTGGAGGGTGCAGTCCATCTCCTGGAGAGCTGCCTTTCCCCATGTCCTTGGCAGGGAGACGGCAGCCGCAGTGCTGTGCTGTCCTGGGCTGAACTGGAGGGCTCCTGGTGTCAGCTCCTGGGCAGCCACAGGCCTCAGTGAGCCCCCCAAATGGATGTCATCAGTGCAGAGCAGGGTCTGCAGGTCCCACCACCCCTTCCATCTCCTCCTCCTCCTCCTCCTCTTCAGCCTCCCTCCTCCTAGCACAATGTAGGCTCCAAGGGCAGCCACCACGGTGCAGCCACCACGGTGCAGCCACCACGGTGCAGCCACCACGGTGCAGCCACCACGGTGGAGACACTCAACCTAAAGCAGGGAGACAGGGACAAGCAGTCACCCGGGTGGAGGTTCTTCCAGCAGAAGTTCAGGGTCTGGACCGCGAAAGGCCTCGGTCCCCAAACTGCCTCACAACTATGAGCAACCCCAGAAGAGCCCGCCGGTGTGCGCAGCTGACATCACTTCCTATTTTGCCGGCAGACAGGGCTTTCGCCAAGAACAGGCCCCTGGGGATTAGTTGAGAAGCATTTTTGTGCCACTGGTATAAATAAAAATGTGGACCAGAGGCTGCTATTCTGGGCAGAAGGTGCTGTCTAGACCCCCTGGGGGCTGTCCTCTCTGTCCCCAGGCCCCTAACTCCTGGCACATTAAGTATATCATAGGACCCTGAGGGTCAGCAGCTACTGGACCCCACCCACATTTGCTGGCTCCATTTCCCTCTGCAGGGGAAGTTGGACTTCCTCTACATCCAAGTTCAACCTTTTATGACTAACTACATGACATCAGGGGGGAAAACCTTTCCCCCACTACTTTGGAGCCTCTGTCTCCATAAGTCGTCTCAGAAATGCCGAGTAGGCGCTCAAGAACTGGGTCCCAGAACGTCCCTTTGCTCTCCCCCAAAAGATGCCTGAGCTGGGAATCCCTTCCTTACGCCCCAACCAGAAGGGCAGCCTTATCTTCCAAACTGGAGTCCAGAGTTCACAGCTCCAAAGCCAGGGCAGGGGACACAGCTTCCTTTGGCTTGTCTCAAAGCCTTCCTAACCCATCCAAGGGTCCGTCTCGTTGGTGGGTGGTGGCTGGAGTTTCCCAAAAGCAGCTCCGCACTTGATGGCTGCTCAGTCCCAAGCGCTGTGGACATGGTGGGTTCGAGATGCGCAAGCCAGTGGGTACAGGCACCCAGGAGCAGAACTCCCCATTTATCATCCTTCTCGCCCGGGGAAAGCTGTCTCCTGCCCCAGCACTCAACTCCAGTGAAGTACTGTCCTCAAGAAAAGGTGGTCTAAATAAAGCCAGGAACTCACTCACTGCACCAATCAGCGCCGCCGTCAGGTCGGGTCTCGGCGCCGGCTGCGCGCAGCCGCCAGGAGGTGGCCGTCGGGACGCGGGCGCGGGCAGAGCGCCGCGCCCGCCCCAGTAGTGGTGCAGGGTCTCCGCATCGCCGCCGCTGCTGCAGCCCCGCAGCGGTCAGCACTGCTGACTTGGCCCGGGCGGGGAGGGCGGGGGAGGGCCTGCTGCAGCCTGGGTTCCAACTGCCCCTGCGCAAGGAGCCCGGGAGAACCCAGCGGCGAGGGCTTGGCTGGCCAATGCTGGGGCGGTTGACGCGGGTGGAAGGAGAGAGCTGGGGAAAGGGCCCTGAGTCAGCGCTGGTGCACTGGGAGGTGTTCCAGGGAGCCTGTGAGCGGGATGGATGGCAGCCTCGGACCTTGGACCGAAACGTGCACCCTTCCGCAGCCCCTTGCGTTCATGCCCCCTCCTAACTGGGGAAGCAGCCTCGTTTCCCCCCTCCACATTCCTGCACCATAACGCACCCTGCTCTGAGGACTCCAGCGGATAGAAAGATAGAGAATTCTTTTCCAAGCCCAACTCAGGCCCACATAAGCCCCTAGATAATAACAGTGGTGCCCAGTGCAAGGTCATGAGATCTGACATGTGGGCAGGAACAAGGGCAGCCCAGAGCTAGTCAGTCCCACGTGGAGGTAATGTGGGTGAGTGATGGCTGTCACCACCTGGACTTTCTGCCTCAGAAAACCTGCAGAATGCTGTCCCCGCCTGTCCTGGTTCAGCTCTTGCCTGCCTAGCTCTCAGCTGTGGTCTCCCTCTTCTGTTGCCTGAGAACTGGAGGCTGCAGAGGCCAAGCTCCTCCAACCCTGTCCATCCCTAAGGATTTTGTGTCACCTTGGCTGCTGCACCTTCTTTCCCAGTCATCTCAATTTGGTCACTTTTGGCGCAGACGGTGCCTGCCTAAGGGGAGGAGGCCTCTTGTGGCCAGGCAGTTGCTGTTCACTTCACAGTGTGAGTAGTTCATTTCACAAGCCTCAGCAGTGTCAGGACTGGGCTCAGGGGTCACCTGCTCCCCTTCAGAGCACATTTGTGAAGTTCCTGTTTCATTTGACCTCCCCATAGTAGCCAGAGGTTAGTAGATATGGACTGTATCCTGGGGACCACAGTGGCACTTGCTTTGCAGCTGGTTCCAGAAGGCCTCTCCTTTGGCTAATTCCAGATAGAAAAGATACTCATCTGTCATCCAGGCTGTGCAGGGAGGCATGGAATAGAGAGGTGTCTGGGCCTGCCAGCTTCATTCTCGCACTCTCCAGGGTCACTGAAAACCTCCATCTCTTGAGGAGGAGAAACTACAAGTCCAGGGACAGATGACCCATCCTAAGAGCTGCTGGGGTTGAGAAGAGGGGGCTGGGGTGGGCTAGGCTTGAGCCTGACGATGAACAAGGAAAGCATCACACAATGTTAAATCCAAAAGACCCTGATGCTGTGGGACCCTAATGACACATTTGGGTGCTCTGTGCTCAAAATCAATTGCACCCAAGTATGTTAGCCTGGAAAATTAAAATTGCTGCAGAATAATGGGCAGAAGTCAAAGATGGTTTTAAATATACAGGGAATGTACTGAAAAACGAAGCAAGAAAAACAGCTATCAGGAGAGAGTGAGCAATGTGAACCCTGCCAGTAGGAAGATACCCCTAATTTGGGGGGAAGGAGTCGTTTAGAACCCACAGAGTGGTTTTCCAGACTAGGCAATTATGCAGTCGAAGACCCCATCGTATCTTAGTCTATGGGCTCACACTTCCCCAAATGCCTGCAGCGTTTGGTGCAGGCACCTCTCATGCCCCAAGAAGCCTCAGTGCTTGCCACCCTCTGCAGAGCGCAGGCAGGATTTCTAAGGATGAGACTTCTCACCTGGCTCCAGTGAGGACCAGAACCACGGAGGTCATGACCCTCCGCCAGCCTCTGCTGTTACCACCCCCTTGCTTTCCTGGGCTCACCTGGATCATTTATATCCAAGAGGTCCGCCCCTCATCTTTTGAGCTGATGTACCAGGAAACCTAGGATTTTTTGTCCCAAGATACCTTTCTTTGCTTTGGGAGGAATCACAAGCTCAGCCTTTCAGTATCTGGGACCACATGGACAGATGCCACCCTTGGCACTGCGTGACCTCACCAATGCAGACCTGGACCGTGGGGTCCGGGAGTGCCACCCAGCAGTGCTGGCCTACCCACTGAGGCAGCAATCAGCTTTAGGGAGGATTTTTGGCAAGGCGTACAGGAGTCTGGGTCCCAGAGACACAACTCAGGTGGCGGAGGCTGCTTGTGCGTTTTCCCAGAAAACGCTGCCGCTCTCAGCGCAGTCCGTCTAGACGAGCCCCTTTTGGAGCCCCTCCCCCACCGCCTGGCGCCCGGTGCATCAACACTCAACACCTGCCACCAAGGAAGGGGGTCACCCGCTCTTAAATGCTGCAGCCTCTGCCTCTACGGTCACAAATCATTCTCTTTCGAGTTTCCCTCCAAAGCTCATCTCAATATATCCAAAAAAAGAAAAAAAGAAAGAAAGAAAAAGAAAACAGCCACCCTGGGCGAAGGCTGCCGCGGTGTCCCCAGGGTGCCAGCCAGCCAGGGGAAAGATCGCGACAGAGATCAGACCCGCCTCTCCAGCCCAGTCCCACAGGACTTAAAGAGCCAGCTAGCCAGACAGACGCACGCGGCAGGCCGACACGCACCGAGCCAGGGACTGAGCTTCAACTCCTCAGTAAGTCTGCGGGGTCCCCGCCCCCGGCGAGGGGAGACGCAAAGTAACCGAAAGTGAACGTCCTGGTTGTGCTTTGGGTTTGCCCGGGGCTGAGTGCACCCCAGGCGGAGGGACCCAACAAGCTGACCCGGAGTGGACATCCCCTTCCTCGGTCTCCGCCACCCCCTCCTTCCCTCCCCCTCGGGCTGCCTCCTCCCCAGGCCGCCGCCGCTGAGGCTGCCGCTGCTGCTGCTGCTGCCGCTGCTGCTGCTGCCGCTGCTGCCGCCACCGCCGCTGCCGCTGCTGCGGTTCTGCAGTCACTTGAAGGAGAAAGGTTTCGCAGTACGGCATTCTTAAAGCTGCAGTGCCCAAATTCTCCTTCAAACCCCCAACTGTCACGGATGTCAGCTCACTTACCGGGGTCCTTGGCAGAGGGGAGGTGGGCAAGGAGATGGGGCTCCATGTGGAGGGGTGCTTGGAGAAGTCGGCGGGTGGGGATCAGACACTCAGACTCCGACAAGGGTAAAGAGGAGAGGACGGCACCGCGAGAGCCTCTGCAGCTAAACCAGGTTGCCGGGACTGCGGCGCAACTGCAATGGAGTAGATTTTTTTTTTTTTAATCATAAAACCATCACCACAATTTCCTTCACAAACTTATAGTCATTGTAGCTTAATCAAAACACAATGTGCAAACATGAAATCAACGTGAGAAAGAACCCCCTTGCTTCCCCCGCCCCAAAAGAGTTGATACGGCATATAAAAATCATTTAAAAATTTACTCCCATGAGCGACTGACTCAGCTTTCTCTACATTGCTCGGCTGGAAAGCCATGCGGGGAAGAACCTGGAATGGAGTTCATTGAGGCCAGAGTTTCTGCACCGTGTAGGAAGAGGATTCCAGCTTCTTAGGGGAGAAAGCCTTGGAAAACCCAAAGGAGAGGGAATCTTTTTGCTGGCCACCTAAGGAGCATTCCAATCATCTGCTCTGTATCCCGAAATCAACACACTCCTCCCTGAAAGTTACCTCTTGTCTTCTGCTCAGCGGCTGCCGACTGTCCTGCCCGGATACCGGCAAGTTGCAGACTGCTGCTGGAGAGGCAGGACCCAAAATCAGAAGTGTCAGCTGGGTCCCTGCACCGAAATGATGCCAGGAGTCAACACTGCAGGCAACAGGGCTGGTCTGTCCCCTCCCCCCCGTTTCATTTAAACCCCTGACACTGCAGGATGTCCAATCCTTAGACACATCTCCAGAGAGCCTTCTCCCTCCCCTGGTACCCTCACAACTAGGTTCAAAGCATTGCTCCACCTCCTAGATTTGTTCACCTGAAGATGCTTTTCTTGCAAAAAAGAAGATTCTGCAGAATCCATCAGCGTTGATTTTGGAGAAGGTGGGACATGTTCCTAAGTTATAGAATGGGAGTTGCTGCCCAGGAACGGGCAGTCTGCGAGGCTTCAGACCATCACTTTGCTCCAGGACAGAGGCAGACCAGGGGTGAGAATAGGAAAATTCCTCCCTGCCCACTGGTAAATACTCTGCAGTTTGGGAAACCTGTGTTTTTGTTTTCCTCCAAGAAAACCCCTTTTAAAGAACATGCGTAATCATGAAATATTCAAGAAGGCCACCAAGTGTCAGTTTTGCCCTGACACATCTGTGATCCTTAAAGTTTCCGCTCCTGCCTCTGTGCAAGTCAATATCTAAGACAGAGACGGGAATTTAACTGGGAAAGTTCCAGCAGAGAGAAGTACTTTAAATGTAGATATGGTTAAAATAGCACATTCTAATATAATCCACAAGGGATTATGCAGAATAGATACAGGGAAGAGGGCGAGGGGGGAAGTAGGTGTTCCCAGGTTTTGAATTTATTACACACTCAGAGTCTAAGAAAGGATGGTAAAGTAGAAGTGTGTGTGTGTGTGTGTGTGTGTTGGGGGGGTGCAAAAACTCCCCTTCTTAATAAATTGTCCAAAAGAACAAATTGCATCAATTCCACGTACATCTTGGTACTGAAGGAAGACCAGGAGCATGTGACTCTTTTCTGTACAGACTAGGAGGGGAGGCTCTGCTGCCCGCATCCTGCCTGGGAGATGCTGCAGTGCGCCATGGCCAGGGCAGGCGCAGCCTTGCACCGCTGCCCTCACCCACCTTCCTGGCTCATGGGCTTGGCAGGCAGGTGCACTGTGTTGGTGGACAGAACTGGGCACCAGCCACCACCAGGCTGTCCCTCCTCCTTCTTGAGCCTCTATCTAGTTGTGGTTGGGGGAAGGGGTGCTGCAGGCTCCTGGGGTGTCATGGTAGAAGGGACTCCAGAGAGCGTGAAGCCACATGTTGCCACAGGACGTGGCTCAAGGGCACCTGAAGAGTAAGAGGCAGGGGCTGGGATGTGGCTCAGCGGTAGAGCGCTTGCCTAGCATGCGTGAGGCACTGGGTTCAATTCTCAGCACCACATATAAATAAAAAAAAAAGAATAAAATAAAGGTCCATTGACAACTAAAAAATACTTAAAAAAAAAAAGAGTAAGAGGCAGCACTTGGATTAGAATCTGGGTCTTCAGAGGCTTGGTCATGTGGTGTCTTTGGCCTGTTATTAGACCCTCTTGGGCGAGCAGTTGTCTCTGCCGCTTTCTCTCCTGACCTTGACAGTCACCTCTGCTCTGCCACCCAGTTTTCCCCGCTGAGGAAGCGATGGATGATGTGTAGACCTAAGCCAAGGGATTTCAACCCAAAGTGGGAAAAATTAAAAAAAAAATTAAAAAAAAAGTGGGAAAAATACCAAGTAGTTGTCTTGCAGCCAGAGGAAGTGGTTCTGTCTCTTCCAGGTTTGAAAGCCAGAACGTGACCCTCATCATTTCCTTGGGCTGCCCGAATAAAGTGCCCCAAACATGGTGACTTAACACAACAAAAATCATCTCACATTTCTCGAGGTCAAAGTCTGAAATCAAGGTGTGGGCAGGGCTGGCCCCTTCTGAAGGCCCTGAGGAGAATCTGCTGCAGGCCTCTCTTCAGCTCCCCTGGGCGCGGAGGTCCTTGGGGGTCCTGGGGTGGGGGACACGTCCCTCCCACCTCTATCTCTGCCTTCACAGGACATTCCCCTTTGTGTGTCTCCCTCCTTTCTCGTTTTGTCTGTTCTCTTACAGAGACGCGTTGGATTTAGGGCCCACCCTAATCCAGGATGATCTCATCTCCAGATCCTTAATTTAATTACATCTGCAAAGACCTTTTTTCCAAATAAGGTCGCGTTCACGTGTTCCAACTGGACATCTCTTTTGGGCGCGATAATTCAGTCTACTCCCTCTTCCCATGAAGTTTTTCATGGGAGTGAAATGGGATGGGTGGCTCCAATCTTATCTCAACCTTTAGACCCCTTCCGATTGAAGAAATGAATAGCTACCAGCATCCATAGAATGCTTGGCCTCTTTCTAGTGCTTTTTGTATTGATGTGTTTAATTCTTACAATACCCTCTGAGGCAGGTACTTAGCTGAAGAAATCAAGGCACAAGGAGGTCGGGGTGACATGGCTGATAGGTGGCAGGATTTTGGCCATCTGACTCCAAAATTTGTGCTCTTAAGTATACTTCTGCTTAATCATGCTGGGTCTGCTGATTCTTCTCTGTCTCAATTTTATGCCATTGATTTTCTAGCTAACCACCGTCTCTGCTCTGTGTCTTTCCCTGGTATTCACTGGGCATTTGGGGTTCTATGCTTTGGCCATCCTCCTCTGCCATCCTCACCAGAAATAGCTCTGGCTGCCTTTAGATACATAGGAGAGAAATTCATTGTGCAGATCAGCACCCCAGCTCGTCCTAAGCTTGGGAACTTTGGCCTGTTATTAGACCCTCTAATAACAGGAGAGATAATGTGCAGGAGAGATATCCCTGCACATCTGTCCCTCTTGGTCAGTAGCGATTAAAAAAATACCTGTCAGGCCAGTAATGATCAGGAATCGGGTTTTTTGGTTTTTTTGTTGTTGTTGTTGTTGCTGTTGTTTGGTACTGGGGATTAAAACCAAAGGAGCTTAACCACTGAGCCACATCTCCAGCCCTTTTTTATTTAGAGACAAGGTCTCATTAAGTTGCTTTGGGCTCACTAAGTTGCTGAGGCTGGCTTTGATCTCCCGCCTCAGCCTCCCGAGCAGCTGGGATTACAGGTGTGCACCACTGCACCTTGCTGAGGCCGTTCATTTTTACATAAAAAAAGAAAGCAGAAATTTAGGGCCCACTAGGCTCTCTGGACACTGTCTCTAAGGTCCTTGTGTTGAACAGACACTTTCCCATGCCACATTTTAACAAACCTGGTGACTCTTCCCTTTCTTCAAGACCAAGTTCTAACATTCAGCACTCTGGCATGTAAATGACCCTGTCAACTTAGACTTCCATTTAAAAAAAAAAAAAAGTGTGCAGTCTAGCTCCTGTTTAACAGTCTACCAAAGGCAGATGCAGTTAGGGTCCTCTCATAGCCTGTCTAACGTGAGGGTGACCTGCAGTGATCCCACTGTCTCTTTTATTTTCAGTAATGTCAGGAGAAAACTAGTTTAAACTAGAGAAAGTGATCATCTGCCTGAAAGTTGCTCTAAAATAGAATCTCTGGAGTCAGTTGCAGGGTCTGTCCCATTTCAGGATGAGTTGGAACCCTTGGTTAGCCAGGAGCAGCCTGCCTGGAGGGCTGGGCTCGCTAAGCTTAGCATTGCCCTGTGCCTTGGAAGATTCCCTACGTCTTAAATCACAAAAAGCCCCTCTGCCTGTAAATAGCAAAACATCTGGATCGGGACTGGATCGGAATGCGTCACAGTGGCTTTTCTTTCCGGATGAGTAAAGCTTTCTTTGATGACCTCGATGCGTGTGACCTTTTCTCCACCAACACAAAACCACAGCCCCCCCGGAAGGGGAAGGAGATGGTAGCATTCACTGTCAGTAGAAGACAAAGGCTTGCCCTCCCGGAACCCTCATGTGGTTCACGGTGACCACTGCCATGTCTGGAAGTGCTTCTGGTCTGAGGGACACCCTGGGAGGGTATCGGGGTGGGGGGGTGCCAAAGCCAAACCCTTCCATGACTGGTGAGAACCTTTCCAAACCAAACAGACCAGTTGTTTCTTTTTCCTATTTCTTCCTCAGCTCTGGGGTGACTCCTGGTGTGTTTAAGCAGAACTATGTCTCCAAAGACCTGGTGGGCCAGGTTTTATCTGCACTCTGTGGGTTTTTCTCACTTGTCCATTTTGTAAGTATTTATTGAGCATGTAATATATGCAGGGTGGAGGAGAGATGACAATTCCATCCATGCGGGACAGAATCTGTTCTGCCTTTTCTTTTTCCTTGAACCAAACTAAAGGTTAGCCTCCTGTTTTTTGCTAAGATGCTGGGGTTAACTGGCTTCCGGGGACAGTCTTTCCAAGGTTGCTCATGTTTTAATGGAGGAATGGAGATACTTTAACTGTAAAGGAACAATGAGTGTCTTTTCAGCCCTTGCAGCCAAATGGAAGCTATCTTCACTGCAAAGTGGCCCCCCCGGGGTCCTTGACATCAGTAGCCACGCAGCCCACACCTCTTGGTCTGCACCTAAACATCCCCTGACCAGAGTCTGCCCTGGATCAGTTTTCTTCAAAATGGCCCTTCAGCACCATTCTATCTCTAGTCCCTTGCCTGGACTCATTTCTCAGCACTGACCTTACACACATACATGGTCATTATTGTCCCCCTGCACTGGGATGCCACTGCCCCTCATCAGAGAGGCTGGTTGCTCTATTCCTTCCCTGTCCCCAGCCCTGCCTGGCACACAGCAGGGCTCCATAAACATGTGTAAATGAATGGGGA
The DNA here is from genome assembly GCA_004024805.1 of Geosciurus inauris. Classification (NCBI taxonomy): domain Eukaryota; kingdom Metazoa; phylum Chordata; class Mammalia; order Rodentia; family Sciuridae; genus Geosciurus; species Geosciurus inauris. The sequence continues at coordinate 67,830 of PVHX01004508.1, read as the reverse complement.
GAGACAGGAGTGCCCCCGCCTTCTCCATCAGCCCGGGCAGGACTGTTCAATTCCAGGCAAACCTGTGAGCTCCGTCGCTTCCTATTTGCCCCCTTGAGTGATGGCTGGCTGCCAGGAGCTCACACTGCAGCCCTCAGCCGTGGCCTGTGGGGGTCACCCTGCCCCTTCTGAGGCACAGGCTGGGCCTCTGAGTCCCGCCCAGCAAGCCTCTTCCTTCAGAGCTGTCCCCCTTCTTAGAATGAAACCCACAGGCCTGGACATGGCACAAGGCTGTGAGGTCTGGACATGGCCCTTGGCCTCCTCTGGGCCACTGTTCTCTTGCTCAGCTGCTCAGCACCAGCTTCCTTTGGGGTCTTTAGAGTGACCTCTTAAAAGACCCTGTCTCTAAAGCGAATCACATTGTGAGGTCCTGGGAATTAGGACTTCAATACGTGGATTTGGGGTACACGACTCAGCCTGTTGAAAACACACACCATCCCCTATCCCATCTGTCGTGGGCCCCACCTGCCCCTCAGCTCTCCCCCCAGTTTAGGGCCTCCCTGCCGTCCCCTCCATCCCCGCGTGGCCCTATTGCTCAGGCTGTACTCATGACAGCTCTCTGCTCAGATCCTGTTTACCCACATCGGTTATCCAGTTGTTTGGCTCAGGCACAGTGATTATCCCCCTTCACTAAGTGCCTAGCAAGGGACAAAGCTTGCTCTGGAACATTCTGCATATTAAACACAATTCACACTCACAAACCCACGAGGCAGCTCCCACTCTCCCCTGATTATACAGGAGGGAATCCAAACTCAGAAAGGTTAAGTGACTTGGCCAAGGCCCCAGAGCAAAAGTAGGGGTACTTGGAGTCGCTCAGGGCACCAGCTCTGAATGCAGATCACCCAGATTACCAGGGAGCACCCTACATGGGTCAGGAGCTAGAGCGAAACTCGGTGGTCCAGGGCTGGCCTGCTATGCGCGAGGCACTGGGTTTGATCCTCAGCACCAAAATAAAAATAAAAATACATGAATAAATAGGGAGAGGCTGTGACAGGTAGACTGCTGAGATCTACGGACCCAGGAGGAGCCAGAGTAAGAACAAAGCCGGCTGGCCCACTTTACGCAGGGTTAAGAGCCACGCAAACCTCAGTGGGATCTCCAGGCCTACCATTCCGCACCAGAGGGGGCAGGAGAAGGCGTCTGTTCGGTGAGGGCTGGCAGAGTTAGAAAATTGAATCATAGGACTCCTAGTTAAATTCAAACTAGAGAAAAACTGTGAATTATTTTTTAGTATCAGTATGTCCCGTGCAAAATTTAGGATATGCTTTTACTAAAAAATTATTTGTTGTTTATCTGAAATTCAGATCTAACTGGGCATCTGGTATTTTACCCAGTACCATGTGTTCCCTATATGCTTGGTTTGAGGAGACGAGATGTGCAATGCAGTCTAGAGAAACTTCCTTCCAAAATGGGGAAAATAGGGGCTGAGATTGTAGCTCAGTGGTAGAGCGCTTGCCTTGCATGTGTGAGGCACTGTGTTTGATCCTCAGCACCACATATAAATAAATAAATAAAGATATTTGTATCCATCTACAACTAAAAAAAAATTAAAAAAAAAAAAACAAAACAAAATGGGGAGAATAAAATGATTGGTTCCTGAGTAAGCCTTTCTAACAGATGTAACCAATGACAACTGCATTGGGGACAGAGCTGGGAACAACATCATAAACAAAATACAACCTTATTTCCTCATCACTGAAAAATATTCCAGAGGTCAGAGGTCTGGCGGCTCCTCAGTGTTGTCAGGAGGGACCCTGGCTCCTCCTACCCTCCTATTCTGTCATCCTTTGCTTATGACTGCATTCTCACACTCACCGCACAAGCCAAAAGTTGCTGGAGCTCCAGTTGTTTCATGAACATCCCAGGCAAGAAGCAAGAGATAAGGGGGAAAAGCATATTAAAAACAAAAACAAAAACCCCACACACCAGCCACCTGTCTCTGTTTTTATATGTTCTATCTGACAACTTCTGCTTACATCTCATTGACCAGAACTTATTCGGGTGGAAACTGCAAGAGAAGTTTGGAAATGTATTATAACACTGCCACACTAAATAAAACCAAGGGTTTCACTAAGGAAGAAGGGGAGAATGGATACTGGAAAGGCAAGTTGCATCGATGGAATGCTGAGCTCTTAGCTTGTTGATGAGGAAACCTGGCCTTTCTAATGGGGGATGTCAGGGGTCCACTTTTTAAAATCACAGGCAGTTTTAATGTGCCTCCTATTTCACTGTATTGACGTCACTCATTATGCTCCTGAGCCACCAAGGGCAGCATCTCATGTAACAGAAGAGTGATAAAATAAAGCAGCAGACAGAATTTTTTATATCTAAAATCCAATTAAAAGATTTTCTTTAAGGAGAAGGGCATTTATTTATTCTCCTTGAAGAATAAATCCTTGGCATCCAGATCTCCCACTTCTGCCTTAGGTGGTAATTCGAAGTATTTTGTCTAGATCTAGTATGTGCCAAGCACTTTGCTAGAACTGAGAGACAAAGGACAGGTGAGGGGTGCCTGCCAAGCTGGGTGCCCGGATGACCCGAGGGGTGCCCAGCCCTTTCATAATTAGGTTAGGTAAGAGACGACACCCGTACTGTGGTACCTTCAAGAAGGAGGACACCTGCGAGATCGTTAGCATCGCTGACACATTTTACCCTTTGGAGGAGAAGCCTCACTGAGGTGCCCGGAGGGCTTTAAGGACCTTTATTAATAAACTGTGCTTTTAACTGACTTTCGTTCTGAAGCAATTTCCTGGGTTTCCTGAAGTTGCTTCATGTTTCACCTGGGTCCCTGAAGTTCTGCTGACAATTTCACTTCTATATTTGCTTTTTTTTTTTTTTTTTTTTTTGGTGCTAGGGATTGAACCCAGGCCTTCAAACATGCTAAGTATGTGCTCTATCACAGCTACACCTCCAGTCCCCTGACTCTTAAAATACAAAAAAGAAAGAAAGAAAAAAAATAAGCACTGGCTTTGCATTCAAGCTTTTGGTCATAGAAGTGTACATAACAGGACGTTGAAATGGGATGCAGATTCCATGTCAGTGGAAGACCCAGTACTCAGACACCAGCTATCCCCAACTTCAGCAGGTGTGCAGGACCTAGCTTGCTGCAAAGGTGGAGGTCCAGGGATACTTTGGCATCATTAGCTCAACATCCACTTTAAAGAAGAAACACGATTCAGCAAATTCAAGTTAAGGAAAGAATGTGTTCTAGAGCAAGAGTCTTGCGTGTATCGCCATCACATGGAGGAACAGGATGTTTCTCCCTCATGGAGAAGCCAGTGTTCTCGGCTCTGAATTCCGTAGCCTGGAAGGCACTCCCACCCGGGGACCTAAAGGTGGGAAAAGGCGTCTGGCCACAGCGGCCCCTGGCGGTAACATTCTTTCTCTAGGCTGTCCAAGGCGGGGACTTCCCAGGACTGGTGCTAGAGCCTGGGATGTCTTAGATTTTTCCCAAGGGGTTGAGGAGGAAGTCTGGGGTTTAATGTCTCATTTCCAGAAGTTGGGGGTGGAATTACAAATAAACATCAGCCAGAGGCGGTGTGCTCACCCACTGGAATCAAAGGAATAGCTGCCTGAGGTCCCTTGTGATGAGCTGAAACACATGCCAACCCAGGGGGCAGCAGGGCCAGACTTGAGTGACAAGTTAAACCTCTCCTGTCCCTTCTCCCATCTCTTTACTCCCCACTACAAGCTTTAAGGAGGCAGAAAGCCCGGCTACCAGGTGGAGAAATGGTAGCTCTTACCTAGTTCCCTCCCCACCAGGGGCTGGAGCAGGGAGAAGTTGTCATTTTGGGTTCCAATTCTTCTATAAGACTGAACATTTTAAATCCTAACTGGAGAGAAAAAGGCCAATAAGAACACTGGAACAGGTTTGCACCAGCCCCGGGGCGAGATGAAATCTTTTGCAGCCCAAGAATCCCACTCATTCAACTCACCAGCTACATGCAAAGCTTTTAAAATATCTGCCAGGGTTCATCTCCCCGCTGCGATTAGCACAATTAGCACATGCATTAATTAGGACTCCCTTTACACTTCCTGCTTCACCTCTAAGTACCTGTTCACTGGAGCTAGTTCTCCGAAAGGCAGCTCTCATTAGTGTTCTATTTGTGATACGAATTCCTTCAAGTACCCAGAGCTTCCTGCTAACATTGCCCAATGTCCTGGAACTTAGCAGAGACAAGCTCACCTGAGACCTCATCCACAGGATGCCGAATCCCAGAAGAGTCAGGAGAACATCATTGTCCTGTTACCTCTTTGCGTGGGTTCTGGGAAGAAGTGTTTCAGAGGTCTTGGTGCCTGTTGGAATTCATGTGGCTTTCGTTTTGTACCAGGAATGCCAGGGTGCTCAACATTCTTCCCTACCAGACTCATCATGGGGACGAAGTCTCTGACTTAAGCTACCATGTGATGAATCCTCTACGATAAACTTGCAGATGGGCTGGTGCCTGTAATCCCAGCTATTTGGGAGGCCAAGGCAGGGGGATCTCAAATTAGAGGACAGCCTGGGCAATTTAGTGAGACTCTGTCTCAAAACAAAAAAATAAAAAGGGCTGGGAGTCAGCTCAATGGCACAGCGCGTGCCCAGCCTGGGCTAGGCCCTGAGTTCTAGCCCCAGTACTGTTGAGGAAATAAATTAAATAAAATTACAGGTGGAAGAGACCTCTTCCAGGCATTGGAAGGGACACAGAAATGGAGATGAGAACTAGGCCTTTGAAGTGAACTCACATGACGTGACTACTGTCCCAGCAATAAAAGCTCCACACCAATGCAGAAGGAGGACTGCTGGTCTTGGGCTCCTAACCCCAGAGAGTCAGGAGGTTCAAGAAAACTGCACAAACCCATGGCCTTTGCTTCTGCTTCATGAGGAGCTGCCCCAAATGTGCCTTATCTTTTCTTTATTTTTAAAAGCAATTAGAAAAAAATTGTGGGTTTGGGGATGTAGCTTGGTGGTAGAGCACTTGCCTAGCGTGCATGAGGCCCAGGTCGATCCCAGCACTGCAAAAAAGTAAATATGACAAAATATACAAATAGAAAATTTACCATTTTGATCATCTGAAAATTTATAATTCAGAGGCGCTGAGTGTTCAGCATGGAGAGGCCATCACCACCTTCCACCCGCAGAACGTTTTCATCTTCCCAAACAGAAACTGTACCCATTGAACACTAAATCCTCCTGCCCTGGGGATTTAATCCTCCCATCCCTGGCCCTCACTGTTCTCCTGACTGTCCCTGTGACTTTGCCCACTCTAGGGACAGCATGGGAGTGGAACCACGCAGTACTTTGTCTTTTGTGGCTAGCTTCTTTCATTTAGCACAAAGTACTCAGGGTTCACCTGTATTGTAGCCTGTGTCAGAACTGTATTCCTCTTCATGGCTGAGTAATATTCTGTTGTGTGTCTACACATTTAGCTCCTGTGAATATGCTGCTCTCAAACCTGATGTGCGAGCATCTGAGTCCCTGCTTTCCATTCTTTTGGGTTTGTGCCACGTAGACGGTTTCCACAGCATTTGCAACATGTCACTGTCCCACCAGCAACACCTGAGGTTCCCAGCATCTTTCCTGCTCATCCTTGTTATTTTCTGGGTTTTTGTGTATTTTAATCATGGCCATCTTAGTGCATGTGAAGTGGTATCCCATTGCGATTTTGATTTGCATTTCTCTGGTGTCTAATGACACCGAGCACTTTTTCATGTACTTCCTGGCCACTTGGATACCTTCTTTCTTTGCAAAGATGTCTATGCAAGTCTTTTGCCCATTTCTGAATTGGGTTATTTGGTTGTTGCTATTGTTGAGTTGTAGAAGTTCTTTATATCAGAATCATGTAGGAGTTTCTTTATATCAGAATTGATATCAGAATATCAATTCCTTATCAGATACACTATTTCCAAATATTTTTCTCCCATTCTGTGGACTGTCTTTCCATTCTTTTGCTAGTGTTCTTTTATGCACAACTGAATGTAAAACATAACAATTGATTGACAAAGATCTTTCAGCTAACAATTGTGCTGTCAATCAATTCCTCATTTAACCTTCAAACATATTAAGGAGGCTTGTGCTGGGTGCTGGGGAAGGGCTGATGTATGTGGGACACAGGGGCCACCAGACATCTTACCTGTCGAGTGTTTAGAGTCTAGTTGACAAGACACTCCCCTCAAAACAGAAAGGCTGGAAAATTACGATCCCTGTTCTTCTCCTGGAAACAATGATGTCTGCAGGTGCCACATGGTCATCTCAGATGTGTGACAGGAATGTGCCAGCGTCAAAGGTGGTCAGCAAGGCCACACCAGTCCTTCTTCGCCTGCCCCAAACAGCACAAACTTCTCCCCAGCAATCCATATTTCCCTGCACGCAGCAGATGTGATGTGACATCAAGATCAGCAAGAACGCTTGGGAATATTCACTTTGGGTACTCGGACATCCCTGGCTCATTTAGTCTCTCACCAGGTCAAGGTTATGTTCCAGCTCTGTGGCTTCTCAAGGGATATAAAACATCACCTGTCCGGCCTTCCATGGAGGCTGTGCTATCAAAGGAATCACAGAAACATTTTTTATTGAAATCCATTTGATGTCATACAGGAGCTTTATTTTTTTTTCTTTTTCAGTACCGGGATCAAACCCAGGGCCTCACGTATGCAAGGCAAGCACTGTGCCACTGAGCTGTACCCTTACTTACTCTAGTTTCTTAATCTTATTTTAAGAAGAATAATAGTTATTTACTGGTTATATCACTGAACTTAATAAAAAGACTACCCCCCGCTTAAAAAGTTGGAAGGCAGTTGTTTACGTGGTCAAGAGCCTGCCTGAAAGTGGAAAGGCTTCCACTTAAACTACTACAAAGAAATCTCCTGGGGCTGGGGTTATGGCTCAGCGGTTGAGTGCTTGCCTCGCATATGTGAGGCACTGGGTTCGATTCTCAGCACCACATAAAAATAAATAAATAAAGATATTGTGTTCATCTACAACTAAACAAAATATTAAAAAAAAAAAAAAAAGAAATCTCCTGTGCTAGCAGCTTTCCTTCACTATAACAAGTACCTGAGAAAATCAACTTATAAAGAAAAAAGGTTTATTTTGGCTTATGCTTTAGAGTTTCAGTCCATAATGGTTGCCCTGTTGCTCTGGGCCAGTGGTGAGACAGCGCATCAGGGTGGGAGCATGTCGGGGAGCAAGACTGCTCATGCCATGGCTGGGGAGAAGAAGAGGAAGAGGCTGGGGTTCCAATAATCCCTTCAAGGGCTCGCTTCCAAAGACCTAGAGACCTCCCACTAGGCCCTACCTCTTAAAGGTGCCATCACCTCCTAATAGTGCCACCCAGGGGACCAAGCCTTTAACACATGGACCTTTGCAGGACAATTAACATCAAGTGATAGCATCTTCTAATACAAAATCTGTTTCTAGAAGCATTCAGTTCCTGGGCTATGGCATCAGGCACCGCTATCATGGCCTCGGATAAGGGAAAGTCAACTGGAAATCACAGCTGCTGAAATGGTAAGCACGGGTCGGGGGGGTGTTTCTAAATGGCTAACAGGAATTTTTGCATTCTGCATTCCTTTTAAACTATGTATCTGTCATTTAAGACCAGGTCTCCTCCTCGTGCTTCAGGGAGCCTAATGACTTGCCCTCTGGCTCTACTTGAAGCTGGGCTCTCCTTTAAGAGTTCAAGTTCTTCAAAGGCAGCTGTGTCTCCTACACACACACCCCCGCCACCCACCGTGAGGGGAGCCAACTGCTAAAGCAAAAAGCTCAGGCAACGCCTTGGATTCTTTTCCTTCCCAGTTGGGAGATCCACCAGGAAATCTCATCAATTTCTTCTCCCCAACCTTGTTCTGCAGAATATAGGTACCCTCTGATGGCCTCACTGACTCTGAAGAGCCTGTCCCTCTCAGGTCTAGCCAGTTACTAGGGATTATGAAGGACCTGCGGGGAAGCCCACCTTTCATATGCAAATTGACCAACCCAGACCCCACCACCCACCACTTCTATCCCCAGGGACACTGTCCGCCTGCCTGGTCACCCCAGGGCCAGGTACAGACAACAAAGGACAGCCCTGCCATGGTCTAAATGCAGCTTGTCCCCCAAAGGTCTATAAGTTGGAACCTTGGTCCTCAGGGTGGTGCTCTTGGGAGGGGTGGGACCTTTGAGAGACAGGGCCTTCAGGGAGATGATGGGGTCTTGGGACACTGCCATCAGAAGAGATAAGGTAGTTCTCATGGGACCCCAGATGCTCTCACAAGTGTGGGTTGCTATAAAGGAGGAAGCCTGTCCCTTCCCCATCTTCTGACCTCCTGATTCTCCATGTGACCTCTCCCCCTCACAGGCCCTCCCACTATGATTCCATTTGCCATGTGATGCTGTCAAAGAGACATCACGCTCTTACATCTACCAAACTGTGAGCTAAGTAGATTTCTTTTCTTTAAAAGAAAAGTTTCAGGTATTTTGTTATAGCAACTGAAAACAAACTAATTCAGTCTCTCTGCCTGGAGCCTGCTGAAATGATTCCCACTCTCCAGTCCTGAGGCTGCTCACCTGCCTGCCCCACTCCTCGCAGCAGAGCCCACAGTACAGGCTCTTGCCCACGTTTCCCACTCCTTCTCTCTTCCCCTGACCCACCCTGCTGCTTCCTGTGTGGCACCCCATGGAGTGGCATGCTCCCACCTGTTGAGGTCTGTGAATAGAATGGTCATTCTTTCCTTCCTTTTTTTCCTTCAGTGCTGGGGATGGAACCAGGGGTCTTTCTCTGAATCGGCAAGTGCTCTACCACTGAGCTGCACCCCCAGTCCCACACCTACGCTTTAGTGCACCTTGGAGCTGTGCATCCGGCCTTCCCAGGCTTCACCACGGGCCTCCCCATGCGTCTTCCCGAGGCCCATGACCTGGGAGTGCAAAGGACTTTTCTAAGTGAAAATTGGTTGTGCCACTTTCTAATTTAAAATTCTCCAGAGGCTTCTGTTACAAATTAGAATAAAGCCCAGGTTTTTCACGGTGGCCTCCAAAGCCCTGCCACCTGCTCTCAAGCCACCCCTGCTCAGTGCTCTAGCTTAGCTTTCTTTCAGAGATGCCCCTGGCTCAGGGGCCTTTGTGTGCACTGTCCTCTGCCTGGAAGCCTCTTCCTTCATCTTTGCCTGTCCAGCCCTTTGGTTTCAGTCAACTGTCATGTCCTGGAAGTATGCAGTTAAACGTTCTGTTCCATTACTAGGTTTTATTTTCTTTGTGGCACTTGCAATGCTCTATAATTATTCACTCGCTTGGTTATTATCCATCTCCCCACCTCGTGCACCCACTTGGAGTAGAAGTTAAGCTCCTGACCCAGGGTCTTATTTGCTGCTGTGCCCCTGAGTGCGGTGCCTCGCACGTGCTATTGGTTGAATGATTGAGGGGCATCTTACCTGCATCCATGGGATTGGAGGAGTGCAAGGGGCCGATGAGCACAGAGCTGTCCCCTGCCATGACCCTGCAGGCACTTGGGAACTGCCGGCTCATCAGAGGCTTCCAAACTCCTGGCCTCAGACCAGGCCACTGCAGTGTCAGTTCAGGGAAAGACAGCTGGTGCCTGCTTCCTGGAGAAGCCAACAGGAAGCTGGCTTGTGTCTCGTGAGGTCCTTCTGACCATCACATTTTCCCCTGCAAGGGTGCCCTGTCCTTCTCCCAGACCCCAGGCTCATCCCTGGCTTGGCTGTACCCAGGCTGCGTCTCCACTTGGCCCAAAGGACATGATGCAGCTCTTGCTGGTGCAGTGATGTCTGGGGTGGCTGCCAGCACTTCTGTCTTTTCATTTCATCTGCCAGCCAAGAGCTTCTCCCTGCTTTTGCCTCTTGAAGCTTAAGGCAAGGATGTCGACCTTGAGTACAGGTGCCTCCCGCTTCCTTACTCAAGGTCCCCTGTCTGGCTCACACCAGGCCGGCTGCTCCCCAATCTCTCTCTTCTTTTCCCTTTACTGTCCCCACCCACGAAGCTGCAAGCAGAATTTGGGGCTTTTTCCCTTGAGACCTGGCTCAGGTGGCAGCAGCACCAGAGTCTTGCCCTTCCACTCAAGGGCATGCAGACCTCTTCAGTCTGTGGCCAAGTGGCCACCTGCAGACACATTCTCAGAGTCACACATGTCATGTGCTGAGCAAAGGCAACCCCCAGTATGGGACCTGGTGGTCCCGGGTCCTGAAATCTCACCATGCTCTTCGGGCAGTCCTTTTTAAAGGGTCTTTTCACTGGACAAGGCAGGTGCTTGGTCATGTCAACATGCATGTATCTGGACAAATGCAGCATGTGACAGTTCAACAGGGCTTCCTGGGACAGCTGGGTATGCACATGCCACAGAGGGAAATCAGACTCCTTACCTCCCCCCACATACAAAAAAATTAACCAAATATGACCAAAACCTACAACGTGGGGGTGTGAGGTGTGGCTCAGTGGTAGAGCACTCGCTTAGCATGCATGAGGCCCTGGGTTCCATCCCTAGCAAAACAAAAATTCCAATAACAAAAAATCCGTAACACCTAAATATAATAGCTAAAACTATTAAACTCTTAGAAGGCAAGGATAAGCCTTTATGACATTGGATTGGGAAAAGGGTTTTCAGATGGGGCATCAAGAGCACAGGCAGCAAGAGTAAAACTAGGGCCTAGGAGTGTGGCTCAGTGGCAGAGCACTTGTCCGGCATGTGTGAGGTTCTGGTCCCATCCCCAGAATAACAAGCAAAAAAGGAAAATTAGATAAATTGGACATCGTCAGAATTAAAAAGGATTCCATCAGGAAAGTCAAATGACAACCCACAGAAGGGCAGAAAAAATTTGCAAATCATGTATCTGGTAAAAAAATGTATACCTAGACTACAGAAGGAACTCTAACAATGAATGAAAAAGACACAGAGCCCAACTGAAATGGGCAGAGAAACTAACTCGACAGTTCTCCCAAGATGCACAAATGGCCAACAAGCATGTGGAAAGACACTCATCATGATGGGCAGTTAGGGAAATGCAAATCACAGTGACAGTGAGAGCCCCTTCACACCCACTGGGATGGCTATAACCCAGAACTCAGATGATGTCAAGCACTCCCGAGGATGTGGAAAAATTGGAAACTTGTGCCTTGCTGGGAGGAACACAGAAAGATGGAGCCACATTGGAACAGAGCAGGATGGCTCAAAGGTTAGAATAGGGTTACCCTATGACCCTTCGTCCTCTGAGAATATACCAAGGAAGAATGAAAACACATGTCCTCCCAAAACATGTCCACACATGTCCATAACTACATGGCTTCTAATAGAAAGTCCAAACAGCCCCAGTGTCCATCAACTGATGAATGGATGAGCAGATATGTTTTATTCATGCAATTAAACATTATTTATTTAATTAAATATTAGTTATTTAAGTACAATTAAATTAACTACAATTAAATAGTATTTATTGTAAGAATTTACAATTAAATATTCTTTAGCAATGAGGAGTGAGGCACTGAGACATTCTATAACACCTATGAACCTTGAAAACATACAGACACACAGGTGTATTTAGACACAAAAGGTCTCATTTTTGGGTTCATGTGTATGAAATGTTCAGAATTTGCAAATCTATACAGACAGAAAACTGCTTAGTGATTCCCGGTGCTGAGAAGTGTGGGGGAAAAGGGCAGTGACTTCTAATGGGTACAAGGGTCCCAGTGGGGTGATGAAAATGTTCTAAACTTGGTTGTGAAGATGGTCGCACCACTGAATGTACTAAAAACCACTGAATTGCACATTTAAGTCAGTGAATTGTATAGAATGTGAATTTTATTTCAATAAGGTTATAATACAAATTGATGCAATAAAGATCCTGCATAATCGGGGATGTGGCTCAGTGGTCGAGTACCCCTGAGTTCAATCCCCAGTACCAAAAAACAAAACAAAACAAAACAAAACAAAAAGATCCTGCATAATCAAGAGGGATTGAGCCTGTAATTCCAGCGACTCAGGCAGAAAGATCACAAGTTCGAGGACAGCTTGGGCAACTTGGTGAGATCCTGTCTCAAAATAAAAGATAAAAAAGGCTGAGGATGGAGCTCCGAGGTAGAGCACATGCCTAGCATGTGCAAGGCCCTGAGTTCAATTCCCAGTACCCCTCCACACACACAAAGAGAGATTGAGAATCTGCAAATTTATCATTTGTAGTAAGCAAAGTAATGACTCCTTAAGGGAGTCCAGGTGCCAAAGCTAAGGGACTTTGCAGATGTGATTAAGGGTACAGACTACGAGACAGGGAAATTATTTTGGATTACACAAATGTCCCTGATCCAATCAGATGAGTCCTTAAAAGCAGAGACCCTTTCCCAGCTGAGTCAAAGATGACCCTGATAAAAGAAGGAGAAATTCAAGGCACCCGACCTTCCATCGCTGGCCTGGAAAATGGAGGAAAGGACCACAAACCAAGGACCTTCCAAGCTGGGAATAGCTAGCTCTCAGCTGAAGTCAAAAGGAAAATGGGGATTTTTTTTAATATTTATTTTTTAGTTGTAGGTGGACAGAATGTCTTTATTTTATTTTTATGTGGTGCTGAGGATCGAATCCAGTGCCTCACGCGTGCTAGGCAAGCATTCTACCACTGAGCCATAACCCCAGCCCGGAAAATGGGGATTTTATTCTCAAAACGCAAGGTACTGAATTCTGCCCTGGGCAGAAAGTGCCTGATGCATGGCAGGAACAAGAAATGGCTTCTCCATGCAGGACTTCACCTCAGTGGGACTTCTGATCTCCACAACTGTGAGAAAATAAATCTGTGCTTAATCGTGGTAAATTATTATGGCAGCCATAAAAACTAAGTCATCACTCCTTTATGAAGCCAATTGTGAAAAATAAAAGACTTCTGAAGCGCCTGATATCTGGGGACGAGAAGATCTACTGTGGCCGAAGTCTAGGGCACCTGTTCCTTTCCTATCCCCTGCGGAAAGCACGAGCCGGCAAGTAAAGCTGACTTAGGGAGTGGTACCTGAAAATAGAAACTGCAACGTGATTTTATTTCTAACTCCACAGACATCTCTGTGAGTCATTCATCTCTCTGGGCCTCACTTTTCATTGCATAAAGCTGCTGAGTTAACCCTGACTTCAGCCTACTCCAAGTTTAAAGACCAGGAAGGAAAATCCAAATAAAAGTAGCTTCATAACCAGCCCCAAGGCCTTCCTTCTCCAGCAGGAGACAAACCACAATCTAGTCACAGATTTCTTCTGGCTTTTTTTCTGGCTTCTTCATGGGGCTTTGGGCACACCTGGTTCCTGGTAACGGTGGTACTGGTGGCCTGGTATGTCTAGTAGCTCAGTCAGCACAGAGATGGACAAAGCTTGAGAAGGAAAGGGGCTGAAACCAATCACGAGGCCTGCACAGACAAGGCTTTAGACGTTTGTTACTGGGAAGCAAGACTCACCCTTTGATGACTGGGACTGGAATTAGCAAGACCAACTTATTTCCATAGTGGAAATAGAGCAAAGCAATCGCCCAGGTCCAGGAGACAGGATGAGACCGAGATGAAGACAGGGTGAGGAGGAGAGGCAGATCATGAAGCGTCTCATGGTGGCGTGGGAGAGGAGAGACCACTGGGAGAACTAGGCTCATCCCTCCTCAGCCCCCACCCAACAGGACCCAGGGAAGTGGGTATTTCCTTACTAAGCTAGTGAAGCTGAGTGGGTTGGGGGCTATTTTAAAAGAGGCCTCCAAGGTAACAGATCACCCTGTGATGGCTGCATGGAAGTCTGGGAAATGTCCCTCCATTCATCTCAGTCTCTGGGCACCTGTCCACTCCCATATGTGTCTCCCTGGCCCCCGTTTTCATAGTCGTGTTTCATAGGGCTGTGGAATGTAGGAAGGGCTCTAAGCTCTCCCCCTGTCCTGTTTGGTTGATCCCATGCCTTGGACCCTCCTGCTCACTTCTAGTTGTGGAGGACACCCAGAGGGTGCCTGACATCTTGTCCCCACTCCCACCTTAGACTCTGCTTGGTATGACCTAAATCCTCCTTGAGGCTCAGGAGCCTTCTGCAGGCCCCCAGATGGGCCCCAGGTTTGGTGTCCCTCTGCTCCCCAGTCTTCCTGGAACTCCCTTGCCCAACATCCTGTGGGGTCATCACTTAGTTCTGGCTGTTCCTCTGCTGGTTGCTGACACTCCCACCTCTAAAGAAACTGTCCTGAAGTAAAAAGCTGCTGTAAGTTTTCTCGGTTTGGAATCCCCTCTCCAGGGTGGCCCAGGGTTCTTCAGCAGAGATGGCCATGCAGTCTCTGGCCCTGGGGGTAGCCAGGGTGGGGGGTGAAGAAGGGACAGAACTAAGGTGCTCCAAGCGTGGGAACTGGGCATCCATGTCCAGGAGGTGACTCTGGGCAGTCTGGCTGACTGGGGCAGCAGCAGCCCTGCCTTAACTGGCCCCAGGCCACTTGCTATCTGTTGGGAGAAAGATAGGGAAGCAGCAGCAGCAGCAGCCTCTTCAGTGGCCTTCACGGGCATTGACAGAGCTGGAGGGCTGGGAGAAAAGTGGACACGAGGTTGGGGCAGGGTGAGGGAAGGGATGGAGGACGGACATTACCACCCACCGAGGGCTTGAGAGGCAGCCGACCCTGTTACTCTATTTAAACAACTATCGCCCTGAAAAGAAGGCCTTCTTCCATTCACTGTCTCTCTTTAAGCCACCATTTACTAAGCCACCTGTGCCCACCGGAGGCAGGTACTCTCATTATCTCCATTGTATCGATGAAAGCGGTCTCAAGGCTACACGAATGAGGTGCAAGAGATCTGGAGCTGTCTGCCCGAGAACACCACTTACTTCGCCACCTCTGGATACTAAAAATGGGACGGACCAAGCTGCCCATTCTCCATGGGGACAAGTGAGGCCTGGGGAGGCCAGGTAAGCAGTTCCCGGTCTCAGAGGAAGAGCCAGCAACCGACTCCTGGTCCCCTCCACGCCACCATCACCTCGCTGGGCATCTTCTAGAGACGCAGCCAGGCAGCCCTACGCGGGACAGCGGGGTCCAGGACTCCAGAAAGGGTGAGGAGGGGAGGGAAGGCGTCCAGCCTCACTCTCTACCGCGGGAAGTGGAGGCCCCGCCTCCCACAACCCGCCCCCCGACTGCGAGCCGGGGCGTGGCCTGCCCTGCGCCTCCGCCCGCTCCGCGCGCGCCCCCGCGCCGGGTCCGGCTGCGCGCGCGCCTCCTTCCCGGCCCCAGCGCGCGCCCCTGGCGCCCGTGCGCGCGCGGCGCGGGGCCGCGGTGGCCTGAGGCCTGCTCCTCGGGGCCCTGCGGCCGCGCGCCCAGGCGCTCTGCCGAGACTCGGGCTGGGCAGCGCGCGCGCCCTGCTCTCGGCGCCCGGGCGCATTCCGAGCGCGAGCGGCGCGGGCCCGCGTGACGCGCGCACCTGTCGGGCGGCGGCCCTGCGCTCGCCGGCCCCGAGGGGAGGAGGAGGCGCGGGCCCGGGTCGCAGGCCGGCTCCCGGAAGCCCCCGGGGAGCGGCCCCGCCTGCCCGCGCCCCGCCACTTCCCGGAGGAGCGGCGGGCTCCGACGCGGAGATGAAGTAAGCTGCAGTCCCCCGCTTTCTCCCGGCTGAGTTATTTATAACCCGCCGGCCGGCCAGCCCGCCGGGAGCCTGGCCACCGCGGTCCCCGGGCACTCTGCTGGCCCGCGCGCCAGCCGCCACCCACCCAGGCCCCGCGCGCAGCCCTCCTGCCGCGGAGTGAAGGCTTCGCCACTCCGCCGCGGAGCCGGTCAGTGGAAGCTGGCCAGGCCTCCATCTGGGGCCCCGAGCGTCCCCTCCAGGCTTCCGGAAGCGACATCCTCCCAGGCAGGCGCCTGCTTTCCCCCTGGGAAAGCTCTGGCCTGGCCCTGGGTTTCAGCGTCCGGTGCATCGGCCAGTCATCTTGGGTCTTTTAAAACCAGCTCGCCCAACTTGGAATGTTTGGCCAGAAATGAGAACTTCTGGCGACATCCTAAGGCCAAGCTCTCCCCCGCACACCCCCATGGCTCGTGAAAGATAGCCGATGGCAGAAAACTCCTATGGAATGGGCATATTTGAAATTATATTCTACATTTTCTGCAGCGATGCTTGATTGGTAGTATTCTTGAGTTTGAGACTCATCTTTTGATACATTTTGGGAACAACCGAGATGAAAGTGCTGTTTGGCATGAGCAGAGCTCATTTTTCGGGGGTGGGGGGTGTGCGCGTGTGTGCGCCCTTGTATAGAAGTTTCTTTGAAATACATGACTGCTCAACAAAAAGCCACGCTAAGGAAAGGCACTCAATTTGCTTTCATCCAAAGACTGGAGTTTACGAAGTTACTGTTACTATCTGAATGGTTGGGGCCATTTCAAAGGGAAACTAATCTGTGAGCGGAGGGAAACTGAAAGGAATACCTTTCATCATTTGTAGTCGAGTCACTTCTTGCTTTATTTACTTATGGAATTTGAATAAGCTGAATCTCACTGCTTCTTGCCAGACTTCCCCATGGCATCTGCCAGGCTCTAACCCAGGGATCCTGACCTTCCAAGAGCAGGAGTGTAATGTTGCTGTAATGTTGCTGTCCTGGGCTGGGAGTCAGGTGCCATTTGCCTGGTAAATCTCTCAACACCATGTCCTCCCGAAGTATGTTTACATCCTGATCTGGCTTGCTCTGGCAAGACATTAAAATGAGATAAGTTAACTCTTCAGTATTTATCCTAAAGAATTTAAAGTCATCATACTACTATAGTAATACATGCATACCCAAGTTTACAGCAGCACAATTCCCAATAACCAAACTGTGGAACCAGCCTAGGTGTCCATCAATGGATGAATGGATAAAGAAAATGTGGTATATATACAAATGGAGTTTTATTTGGCCATAAAGTGAAATTATGTAATTTGCTGGTAAATGGATGGAACTGGAGAACATTATGTTAAGCTAACTAAGTCAAACTCAAAGTCAAGGATTGTATGTTTTCTCTCATATCTGAAAGCTAGAAAAGAAAGAAAAGGAAATTGTGTGTGTGTGGGGGGGGGAGGATCTCATGAAAATCAAAGGGAAATCAGTAGCGGAGGAGCCAGGGGAAGAGGGAAGAGAGAGGGCAGAACTGTTGGGGAGTGATATTGGCCAAATTATATTGCTATAGTGTGTGCAGGTGCAAATATGTAACAACAAATCCCAACAGTATGCACAGTTACCATGTACCGTTAAAAATATGGAAAGAAGAAAGGAAGGAGGCTATTCCCATTTTGCACCTGGAGAAAAAGGAAAAAGGCGCAGAACAATTAAGTGGAGGGCCTAGGGTTACTGAATTAGGGGTTTGCGCTTGTCCCTCTTTATTCTTCCGACTAGGACCTTTTAACCTTGCCAGCGTTGTACCCTTTACTTTTTTATCAGTAGGATGGGAAGACCCTAATTAACTGCCCTGTGCTATTCCTTGGCATTTTTTCTGTTGTGAGATGATTAATGAGTTTTGCAGCAGTTTGGAGACGCTGGCAAGAAGAGCCTTCATTCATGATGCTGGTGTCCAGTGAGAGAAGCTTGCATTTCTTGAGTATTTACTGTTTGCCGAGCATTGCGCGTGTGCCCCGGGTGGACTATCTCGATGTGCCCTTGTGGTCAACTTGTTTTCCCATTCTGTGGTTGAGGTACAAAGAGGTTAAATGTCTTGTCTGAGGTCCCCCCACTGTTGAGCGGCAGAGCAGAGTTGAATCCAAAATTCTGTCACTCAACCCGTTCTCCAGAAACGATTCCTCCAGGGCCTTCCAGATTTTAACAGGGCAGCTCAGGATTCAGCAAGATGTGTATAGAATGACAGAAGGAGAGAGTATGAATCGCTGTGGATGCGAGGCCCAGGCTGAGGTCAAGTTGCCCATTAGTGTTCAGGGCAACTTGACCTCATGGGGCAGAGCAGCAACCAGCAGGCTGGCCTATGTGAGAGACGTGGCTTGTGTGGCCTCAGCCACCTGTGGTTCGGTCTTACAGAGAAGCAGACCGTGACATGTTCTAATTTTGCCATTTGAGGATGTAGCCACACTTTGTACAGCTGGATGAGAGGTTAGCTCTAGAATCAGGGTACTTATGTTCAGATCCTGTCACCTCTAAGCTGTCTGACTGTCGGTAAGTTATCTTACCTCTGTGTACCTCAGTGTCCTCTCTACTCATGACTAAACATGGGGTTGATGGGAGGACCTACCTCAGAGTTGAAGAAAGAATTAAATGATGAGATCCGTGTCTAACTCTGAGCCTAGCAATTGGCATACCGTTCAGTACTCTATAAACAGCTCTTATTAGTAGTATTGTTAGGAGGGTAAGCAGCTGCCGATGTATGCCTTATCCCTGTGCTTGGAGTCACCATTAGAGCTTCCTTCCGATGTGCTGTCACTCAGATGCAGGTACCACGCTCACGAGGTGAGAGCAGACTCGTGCAAATGGGATTTACTTATTTATTCCTTCAGCAAATGTTTATAGAGCACCTTCTGTGAGCCAGGCCATTTGGGGAAAGGACTACTGTGGTGGGCCAGACCAGCAAGGGTCCCTGTCCTCATTGGAGTTTGATTCCTACAGGGAGAACTAGCAGGCAATCAGCAAGTTCAATGTCATCATCAAACAGTATGTTAGAAAGTGGTGTGAACCTGGAAAGGTAAAACAGAGGAGAGCAGAGAGTGCGAGAGGGAGGAGGCAAGTTCACAGTTTAATGGAGTGGCCTGAGGAAGCCCCCTGGAGCTGAGGTTAGGGGCAAACTGTGTGGACATCTGCTGGGGGTGGGGAGAGTAGGCAGAGAGAACAGCAAGTACAAAGGCCCTGAGGCAGAAGATTGAGCGGCGGGAACCTAGAGGGCAGGATAGTAGGAGAAGAGGTCCAAGAAGTGATGGGGGGAGGCCCAAATGTGTAGAGCCTCAGAAATCTGAACAGAGGAATGGCATGCTTTGACCTACACTGAAGTCATTCTGACTGCTGTGCTGAGGCCCAACTCTGCAGGGACCAGAGGTAGAGGCAGGAGGCTAGTTAGGTTCCTGCAGTAATCCAGACAGATGGGTGGAGTGGTAGAAGGGGGCAAGAAGTCGTTATGTTCTAGATAAATTTTGAAGATAGAAACTATAAGATTTACCATCAGATCAGGTGACCTCAGGATTAGTAGGCTGGACACCTGGAAGGATAGAGTTGCAATTTACTGAGAACGGAGTGAGGGTGGGGGCTAGGGGGTGGATCAGCTCAGTTTTGAAGATGTTAAGTCTGGTAGATGCCCAGCTAATATTGTCAGCAATGCCTGATGGTACTAGTCTGGAGTTTAGGGGGGAAAGTCCATGCTAGGAATACCAACTTGGTTACCTGGGCAGTTTTATGCTGGGCAGTTGTGTACTGGTAAATGTTTAACAGCTGGCTCTGCAAGGTGGGGAAGTTGGTGGTGGAGAATCGTATTTATAGCCTTTGCCAATGTCTGTGTAAATATTCTCACATTGGCCAACTTCAGGCACACCCCATTCTAGAAGATTTTCACCTTATAGATCCTCTAGCTATAAATAATGTCAAGAGCATACGTGATAGTAAAAAAAAAAAAGCCAAATGATTAGGAAGTTATGAATTTTGAGTATTTATTACCTTTGTTTTTAATATAATTTACATATAGATATATTCCATGTTGATGATGGCTATGTTTAAAAACAGGCTTGACAGTTTCCTGACAATGTAGCCCTCAGACCTTCATGTGGGTATGAAGCGGGTCCAGCACATTGCTGATTGTTCACCCACAATTGCTATCTCATGTGACGGGCATGAGGATTCCCTTACTTCCGCCCTCCAGAGCCCAGTCTGGAAGCTTTTGTCCCAATCTGTCCCTGAGGGGAACCAGTGCAGATCAAAGTCCACTGTCAAAGGGGCTGGTCTTGCATCAGAATTGACTTTTGGCACCTGTGGGCCAGAACAAAAAGGGAATGTGCAGCAAAAATACTTGGGCGGGGGGGCTGGGGTTGGGGCTCAGTGGTGGAGCACTTGCCTGGCATGCATGAGGCACTGGGTTCCATCCTCAGCACCACATGGAAATAAATAAAGTCCATTGACAACTAAAAAAAAAAAAAACTTGGGTGGCAGGGTGTCCCTTCACCTTGTGCTTTAGTTTTTTTGTTTTTTTTTTTAAATATTTTTTTAGTTGTAGATGGACACAATGTCTTTATTTTATTGCTTTGTGCGTGGTGCTGAGGATCGAACCCAGGGCCTCACGCATGCAAGGCAAGCGCTCTACCACTGAGCTACAATCCCAGCCCCTTGTGCTTTAGTTTTAAGTGATCTTTGGTTTGAATTCTTATTTTTCTCCCATATATTTTTTTGAAAAGTTCAAACTCATAAGCTCTTCCTTCCTGGCAGCATCATTAGCTGTCAGTGTTTTAAAGGTGTCCGTGGGAGTGGGCATCAGCCGCTGACCTTAACCGCCGAGCGCCTCCCCCTGCCCTCCTCTGCTGGGCAGAGGCTCAGAACAGCTTCCCCCTGTGGTTGACCAGAAACCAGTCTGCTGCTGGAACTCTGGCACTGGTTGGCTTTGCCTGTGCTGGGCCTGGGCAGGGACAGCTGCATGGGCTCTGCCTCTTCCAGTGGGGTAAAATGAGGACCAGAGCTGCATATGATCTAAACCTCCTGGCTGGCTGTCAGGGCTCCTGCCTTCTGGGATGTTAGCAGGGCCTCCGTCATCTAACAGGTGAGTCTCTCCCAGGGTGAGGGCTCAGACTCAGAGCTGGGCAGCCCAAGGTGCTTTGTGCCTTCCCTGGAGGAGCCCCTGTCCCCACCCCCCTGTTCTTTGCAGCTGATGCTTTTCTGGCTGGCCTCTTGTCTAAGAATCATAAATGAAACTGTATCTTCCACACTCTTAAGTTATAACTTCAAAGAGCTTTGACTTAACTTCTGAATGAAACTCTGGTATCAGCTCCTTCATCATAATTTGGTCCCATGTCCCCCAGCCCTGCCATGCTGGTCTGAGGCTTTTCTCCCTGCTGTATGGGAATCTCCCTGAAAATGGGGGTGGAGGCACCTCCTTTCCTTGGAAAGCACAGGATGAAGGGCAGTGCAGTATGCAGACACTCGTTTCCTAGGTGAGGGAGCTGAGGCCCCACCAGGTGGGTGACTTGTTCAAGGCCATGTGGTGGTTTGGGGAAAGGGCTCCTACAAGAATGGCCACATTTTCCAGTTTCCAAACCAAGACCCTGTCCTTCCTGTCCTACTCTTCTCTCAAACTTTTCACTAACGGTTTTCTTATTGATTGATTTCTTTGTTTTTCTCCTTCTTCCCCCAACCCCCAGTACTGGGGATTGAACCCAGGGTGCTCTACCACTGAGCTACATCTCCAGTTATTTTTACTTTTGAGACAGAGTTTTGCTAAGTTGCTGAAGCTGACCTTGAACTTGTGATCCTCCTGCCTCAGCCTCCTGTGTTACTTGCTGTGTACACCATTGCACCTGACTATTAATTTCTTTTTTTCTTTTTTTTTCTTTTGGTACCGGGGATTGAACCCAGGGGGACTTGACCACTGAGCCATATCCCCAGTAAAAATTTGTATTTTATTTAGAGACAGGGTCTTACTGAGTTGCTTAGTGCCTCACTTTTCCTGAGGCTGGCTTTGAACTTCCAATCCTCCTACCTCAGCCTCCTAAGCCTCTGGGATTTCAGATGTGCGTCACTGCACCTGGCTATTGATTTCATAATTTAAAGGAGAAGAAAATTCAAAGTTGGATCAGCTACTGGGGCCACTGCCATGTTTTTCTTTTTCTTTTCTTTTTTTTGAGGGGAAGTGGGTACCGGGGATTGAATTCAGGGATACTCGACCACTGAGCTGTATCCCCAGCCATATTTTGTGTTTTATGTAGAGACAGGGTCTCACTGAGTTGCTTAGCACTTCACTTTTGCTGAGGCTGGCTTTGAACTTGTGATTCTCCTGCCTCAGCCTCCCGAAGTGCTGGGATTACAGGCATGCGCCACCGCGTCCGGCTCATGTTTTTGTTTTTCTTAACTTCACGTGTCCCATATCTCTCAGAGCAGAGAGACAAGTAAGTGCTTTAGGAAAAAACCTTCAAACATACAGCTTCCACAGTGTGACAGTGGTGTAGAACAGGCGTGGCGTGCTGGATCCGTCTGTCTTCCCTGCACCTCTTCTCCAGGGACTAGGGTCCTGATCCTGACTTTACTGGGCATCTCTGGGTATCCTTGGAGGGTGTCTTTGCCAATCTTCCTCTTGCTTGGGGTGCAGTGGGGGGACTAGTTAGAGTGTTCAGTGGCTCTGGGGCTGTTTTCAGAGTGTCTGCAAGCTGGACTTGGTATCCCTGGAGATGAGCAAACAGTAGGCAGTGTGTTCCTGACAATAGTGGTGCTCGTGCAACCCAAGAAGGGTCTGGAGACACTTGACATTTAATTAGCTTAACTAGTTAACATTTGTATAAGTGTTTTTTGGGGGGGAGGTCACAACGCCTCAGCTCCTTTTCACTCCCCACTCCTCACCCCAATCAGCCTCCTTTTGAAGGTGAAGAAACCGATCAAGTGTTTCAGTGAGGCCTTACAGCTGGGAGATGGTGTGAGCCCCCACCCTGGGACCCCGACACAGGTTCCTCTACTGAGGAAGGAAGGAGGTTAGGGTAGTGACCCGGGACGGGTCCATGACTTCACAGCTCCTCCAGCTCCCAGTTCCCTTATCTGTAAAATGAGGGTCAAAGTGCAGGGTCATGCATGACAGTCACCTGCCCACGCCAACTACTTGCTCAACATAGGTGTTACTAGTTAGCCCAGGAGTCAACAGCTACTTGTTACTGGGAAGGGGCAAATGAAACCATTTGATGCTATATAGCAATACTGTTTGGACTTGCCCTGCCCTGGACCTGCTGAATCACATTGTCCTGGCGGAGGGAGGACCAGGCTCGTGCATTTGGTACTGACCCTGCTCAGCATCCCAGAGTCTCGCTATAGGTGCTCCTTGGGACAGCCTCAGCACTGACCTTTTTGCATCATAAGCTGCATTTTAAAAAGATTCCTAGGAAATCCAAATGGCATGTTAAGTTTTGAGCAACACTCTTCAGGTTAAAAAACAATGAAAAGAAATAAAACAAAAACTCAGTGCACACAAACATACCACCCACACCCACTTAGGGAAGAGTTGTTCCCTAGGTGTTTAGCAACCACAGAGTAAGCAACCATGTTGAAATACCTGACACTGTGTATTTCAAGGAGAGCTGGGAATGTAACAAGAGATAAGCACAGCTGACCTGAAAGAGCAGCCGGAACAGGGCTGGTGGTGAGGACAGGTGAGCTTTAGGGTGGGAACAGGGTTAGACAGAGAGCCAGGATGCTGTCCATTCTGACGTCTGGATGTCCATAGTCTTCTTGGGGGTGGGGCGGAGGTGCTGGCTTTGGGCTCCCCTGCTGCCACTGAGTTTCCCGAGCTCCTCCCTGTAACAGAGGTGTCCCGAGCCCTGGCTCGCAGGATCCCATCAGGAGTTTGAAGCGCAGCTTGCCAGCTGGCGTCTCCTCCTTCTCCAGGCTGTTCTCTGGGCTTCAGATTTCTCTCCCTGCCTCTTTCCCGCACTGACCTTGCAGCTTGTCCTTCCCTCTGGGCAGGGAGATGGCCAGTTGAGAAAGGAACGCTCCAGGAGCCAAGGACAGGGATTGGGGAGCAGAAGAAAGTACATTTGTGTATTTGTGGGAAAGTGCAGGTTCTTGAGCAAGAGAGGAAGGCTAGCGGGCCCCGTCAGGTGGGCCTTCGATGAAACTCTCAGGCACCCTGTGGACACTGACAGACACTGTGGGCCTTCCTCTTGGCTTGACCATGACAAGGGCAATCGTGGGGATGGATCTTCAGAGACATGAGGAGGATGCAGAGGGGAAGAGAGTCTGACGTCAAGTCAACAGACAGATTGGTCCCTTCTGTGCAAGGACAATGGCCAGTTCTGCCAGGCATTTTCTAAGTTCAGTTTCTTCTTCAAGCCTCAGTTTCCCTAGCTGTACATCTGTGTGTGCAACCACCTGAGAGCCTCCTAAAGCTGTTGCAGGTTTGCTCTTACCTTGTCTGGTGGCATTCCTGCCATAGGAAGGGTGCACAGGAGCCTTGGTTCCTCCTCTGCTCTCCCACACCTGGGCTGGGGCCCATTTCCAACATCTCCTTTCATCGGCCTTGGTGGCAACCAAGGTTCTTTTTCTCCCTGCTTCCTCCTGTCCTTTCCCCAAAGCCCAGCCTCGGTGGGGAGTTGGGAGATGGGAGATCTGTGGAATACAAATTTAGCACACTGGGCCCTACAACCTTGGCAAGAACAGAGGCCAGAAAAACCAAATACTTGGGTGTGCTTGTGGCCTGCCCCCAGGCCTCTTGCCTCTCAGACAGCTGCTTTGGGTCAGGCTGAAAATCAGCCAGCACAGCAGGCTTGCCTCAGAGCTTATGGCTCACAATTGCCCAGGAGCCAGGAAAGCTCCGAACAGCCTCAGCTCCCCGCTTTCTCACTGTGGGACCTTCATCCAGCCGAGGCTTAGCGTTCCCATCTGCAAAAGGGGAGACTGTAATGGAGCCCACCCTGTGGGTTCTGTAGGGTTCGTGTCTGGAGTCAGCGACTTGAATGTGCACTGTTGGCTCATGTGAACCCATATGCCCACTCACTGCCCTTGTTCTTGTTCCAAAACAGTAGCTACCATGAACGTGGCCCTTAAAAGGTGGTGGGCACCAGCCTAAGCATGATAGAAACACCAACCCATTCTCAGTGGGTACTAAGTTACAGTTAGAAGCAAGGTGCTCCGATGTACTCTTGTGCAGCATGGTGACTGTAGATGGTGATTGTGTACTGTACTTCTCAAAAGCCAAGAGGAAAGAATTTTGAATTTTTTCCATAAAGTATTGGTAAGTGAGGAGATCAATAGGTTTAAGCTGATATCAAGATTAATATATATGTATCAAACATTACATGGTACCTCGTTAGTATGTACAACTTTCATATTTTTGTGTGTCAGTGAAGATTTTTAAAATTAACTCATTTTATTCTTACGAAAACCCTGTGATGAAGGTATCCCCATTGCCCCCAGTTCAGGTGAGGAAACTGAACTGCAGTGAGGCTTCACGATTGTCCAGTTATTAAGGGGTCAAGCGGGGACTGACTCTCCACGGTGGGTTTCAGTCTGCTTTTGTTTTTCTGCAGTGATAGGGATCGAACCCAGGGCCTGGTGCATTCTACACGAGCACTGTGCCATTGAGGCAACCCCCAGCCCAAGAGTGTTTTTATTTCCTATGCTGGAGCTGTTACTAGTAGTGATTTTGTGCACAGAGTTCAGTAAACCTGGGAAGAAACCAGGCGAGGTGAGAGGTCACACCCTCTCATGGCTTCAGCCATGCCCTGAGGACCTGCTGCTGTTCCTGGGCTAGGGTTGCCCTGATGGTCAGGTGACCTGCACTTGCTGTTGGGATGGGCTATGGGTGTAAGGTGCATAGCTCCAGCCCCAGCCTGTGGGTCACTGTCCTGCCGTGTACCACTTTCCCTGCTCCTGGCTTCAGGGTGGTCCATCTCTGCCCAGTAGCCTGTGACTTTCCCAGGCACAGTCCTTATTTGCAGGGCAGGCTCCCTCCCCACTGACTTCCTGGCACAGAAGCCTAGCTGCCTAGGAAGGAGGAGGAAGCTGGGGGACTTGTGACACTTTTCTGAGACACGTGTGGCCATTTCTCGCCAGGCAGGACATGTTTGCTGCCTTGGACACAGCTGTCTGCTCATGTCTGACCTTCCTTGTTCCTTGTTTGTCTTTCCCATGTATCCCAGGCACCCAGGCACTTGGAAGATGCTCACAGTGGCCGTGTGCATGGCCCTTCTGGGCTACCTGCAGGCCCAGGAGCTCCAGGGACATGTTTCCATAATCCTGCTGGGAGCTACGGGGGACCTGGCTAAGAAGTACCTGTGGCAGGGACTTTTTCAGCTATACCTGGATGAGGCCGGGAAGGGCCACAGTTTTAGCTTCCATGGGGCTGCCCTGACAGCCCCCAAACAGGGTCAGGAGCTCATGACCAAGGCCCTGGAATCCCTTTCCTGCCCCAAGGACATGACACCCAGTCAATGTGTTCAACTCAAGCATCAGTTCCTGCAGCTGAGCCAGTACCGCCAACTGAAGACGGCCGAGGACTATCGGACGCTGAGCAAGGACATTGAGGCTCAGGTCCAGCAGGAAGGCCTCCGGGAAGCTGGCAGGATTTTCTATTTCTCGGTGCCATCTTTTGCCTATGCGGACATTGCCCGCAACATCAATAGCAGCTGCCGGCCAGGCCCAGGTGCCTGGCTGCGGGTTGTCCTCGAGAAACCCTTTGGCCATGATCACCTCTCAGCCCAGCAGCTGGCTACAGAACTTGGGAGCTTTTTCCAAGAGGAGGAGATGTACCGTGTGGACCATTACCTGGGCAAGCAGGTGAGTTCCAACTCGAAGCTGCCAGGCCCCTGTGGCCCTCATCAGCAGGACCACACCACTAATTGTGGAATCAGGCTGGAGGGCATTGTGAAGTCTGAGCCTCCCCGTCTCCCTGCAGTGGGCAGGAGATACAGAGAACACCAGCGAGCTGCAGGCAGGACTGCTGGCTCTTGTCTGTGTGTTCAGCCTCTTGCTCAGCCAGTGTCTGGGCTGATTCTGCAGATTGTCCCCCCTCCTCTACAGAGGTGGCTCAAGGCCTTGGCTGTCTGGACCGGGTTTTCTGTTGGGGATGTTGTGGGAATTAGAATTAGCTCTTCTATCTTGTACCTCTCCAGCTTAAAACAAAAACAAAAACAAAAAGCTTTTTCTTCTTGATTCTGTTTTGATTCAGAAGGCTGGTAACAAGATCTTAAAACTGAATAGGGAAAAGCCAGGCACCATGGTACACGCCTGTAATCCCAGCACTTAGGGAGGCTGAGACAGGAGAATCACGAGTTCAAAGCCAGCCTCAGCAACGGGGAGGCGCTAAGCAACTCAGTGAGACCCTGTCTCTACATAAAACACAAAATAGGGCTGGGGATGTGCTCGGGGGTTGAGTGCCCCTGAATTCAATCCCCAGTACCAAAAAAAAAAAATCAAAAAAACTGAATAGGGGCCTACGGGACCCTAAGCCTGGGTATCTAAACTAGGCTCAGAGCAGGTGCTTAGGGTGACCTCCTGAGGGATGCAGGTCATCAGTCATTTCATTCTGCACAGGCCTGGGAACCTTGAGGGTGTCCAGTCCCAGTGACAGCGGCAGAGTGCCCTGCAGCTGCAGCCTTTGGTACCGGGAATGCCGAGCCAAGCCACATATGGTGCACCAGGTAGCTGTCCTGGCAAAGGCTTTGCTTTCCACCCAATCCTGGGTGCAGTTGCCGTAGAGCAAGTCACAAATAGTGGCCCCCAGACCAGAGCCAGTTCTGGTGAGGTTCTTCTCAAAAAGAAAAATACTGAATGCATTCAATTTGAAGATTTTTATGCTGTTTTTGTCATTGAAGTATATTTTATTAAAATTGATAGTCATAGAAGATAGATAATTTTAAATATGTTCTTTTTTGGCTGGTAACTCTGTTTTGGTCACTTAAAAGCATGTGGAGTCTTTGCTGGGTCACGGACCCTTGGAGTCCAGAAGCCACTGCTCAGAGAGCGTCTTGTCCCCTGAGCAGGGAATAGAAAGGTCTGGAGCCCTTGGGGCCAAGCCCTCTTCTTCTTCATCCCAAGAAGAACCCTCAGCATGACCAGGCTTCCTCCCTGACAGGCAGTGGCTCAGATCCTGCCCTTCCGAGACCAGAACCGCCAGGTCCTGGATGGCCTCTGGAACCGGCACCACGTGGAACGGGTGGAGGTTATCATGAAGGAGACTGTGGATGCAGAAGGTATGTGAGCGGCTCCTGGGCCTCGCCTGCCTGGTGGCTGGGGGAGCACTCTGGCCAGCTTGGCACCCAGAGGGATTTTGTGCTGGTATGTGGGGTCTCCCTCCAGGGCCTGCTGTGTGCACTTGCACTGGGCCAGCCCACAGGGTGCTTGCTGGCAAAACCCAAATCTTCCCTGCTGCCAGTAGGGGGCATCGGACCAGCAACATATGCCTGGCACAGATGCTGGAGACAACTGGCAGGTGATAAATGCAGGCGGTTGCCTGGGTGTTCCATGACTGTGGGGGAGACTGGCAGAGCTGTGCAGGGCTTCCCCACTTTTGGACCTGTGGGCGTGGCACCCTGCTGGGGAAGCTCCTTCCCTCCTGGCCCCCCATCCCCAGGTGTTGGCTCAGCTCCTTCTCTTTCTCACAGGGGCCTTGCTGACCCTACCCGCACCGCTCTCAGGCACCACAGGCCTCCTTCCCCCCCTCCACAGTGCAGTCCTTCCTTGTGCTTGTCTTTCTGTCTGTCCTGGAATGGTAGGTCCCAGGAGGGCACCCACCTCAGAAGTACTAATCGAATACTGAATGGATGGTGTCAGCCTGGGTCGGGAGACCCCAGGGTCAGGCCTGTTTTTGCCTCTAGCAGGCTGACCTTGATACCTTACTTCCTCATCTGTGGATGATGACAGCTAAGGTCGCTTGGGCTCTCGCGTTCTGTTAGCTCAGGTTTTGAGCACTGACTGCATCCAAAGCATTGGTTGTTACCCAATGATAATAAAAGCGATTTTTATTGTATCTTCAAGTCTCTCAACAGCCGTATGAGGTGGGGACTATTACTGGCCTCCTCTTACAGATGAGGTCTGGTGACATGCCCAAGGTCCTCAGCAGGAGTTGTGGAGGCTGATCCTGGGGGCTGCAGTGTGGCCCCAGCTCCCAGGCTCAGCACACTGCACAGTGCCTGAGAGCAGCCTCCTGTCCAGCCAGCCCTGTGCCACCTTCTGCAGCTGCAGGGGCTTCCTGGAAGCCACTCTCCCAAGCTCTCACTCTGCAGTGTGCACCTGGCCAGAGCGGAGGCCCTGACCCTTTGGACCTGGGGGTACCAGAAGGTCCTTCTCTTTGTCTTTCTTTCCCCCATGGCTGCTCTTGGCTTTCTCTCCTTTCCTCTGTGAATGTGTTTAATGCTACCAGCTCTGTGGCAGGCCTCAAGTCTCCAGAGTGGCATGCGACCCAGCCTCCATGCCCTGCTACCTCACAAATTAATGAGGATGAGGGACAAACTCCCCAGGGGGATGCAGGCAGGCGGTGCCTGGGGCAGGTGAGGTGGGAGGATGGGAGGTCAGGTGGGACTTCTGAGGATGTCTTTTAGAGGTGCTGGTTTCTCCACTCCAGGACCCACACCAGAGAACAGGTCCTGTTCCCGTTCTCCTCCTGATCCCACAGTGAGCCTTTGTGGCCTTGGGGAGTCCTACTGAGCCCTTCCAGATGTCCCCTCCTAGTCCTTAGCAGGGCTCAAGGGGCAGTGTCCTGAGCCTGTGTGACGTGCTGGCTGGGCAGTGTGTGGCCTCCTCCTTGGAGCAGGCAGGAGGTGTCCCTGCCACCCTGCTGGGGCCAGCGGGTGGTGCCTGCACCTGTCTCTGCTCCTGGGCACCTGTCTCTGCTCCTGGCTCTGCCTGGTCCCTGACAGGGATGGGGGCTGGGTTTCCTCTTCTCTTTTCTGGCAGCAACTTCCTTTGCCTGCTGTGGGGTGGGAAGAGCCATGGCACTCTCACCTCAAGTCCTGCCACCTTGGATCATGTGCCATTAGTGGGTTCTTTGCAGGGTTGTATGGAGCCGGGGCCTAGGCAGACTACAGGCCTGACATCCTAGCCAGGAAGACTGAGGACCAGACAGAAGGGCAGGTGGAGGCCTGGGCAGTCCCCCTCCTGAGGAGAGCCTGTGCAAGGAGGATCGTGGGTTTGAACCCAGCACCTGCCTGGGTTGGCTGTTCCTGTCCTTAGGGAAAGGCCTGGGGACTGTGTCTGCGAGGCTGCTGCCGTGGGTGGTTCTGTGGGTGGTTCTCATTGCTCCAGAGCTGGAGCAGGGTGCTTCCCCACTCTCAGGGTTCTGTGCCCTCAGCCCAGAGCAGGACAGGCAGCCGGGGCTCCACTGTACCCCCCTGCCAGGGGCTGCAGCCACTGAGGTGGTGCCAGTGGGGCTAGTCCAGGTTCCGTTTCCGTCAGAACTGTCTGGCAGCCCTGAGCCCAGCACGGGGCTCAGGCTGCACCATGATGGAGCCAGGTGGGAAGCAGGCTAGAGCAGAGGGGACCTCCTGCTGGAATTGGGAGGCTGAGGAGGCCAGTGCACTGCCAGGGGCCTAGCATGGGTGGGGATTTACTGAGGCAGAATTCCAAACCCAGCAGTCTAAACATTAAGCAGAAGGACCAATTTCACAGGCCATTCCCAGCTCACCCTCTGCCCCGGCCAAGCCTCTGGAAGGCCATCTTCCCCTTCTCCCTGCAGCTGCACAGCCCTTTCTGCTTCCTGGCCAGGAGGGCCCAGACTGCCCCTGTGTGCTAGAGAGGCAGGGCTGCAAGCCAGGCTGGGGATGTGGAGCTCTCCTGGTCCGGGGTTGCTGCAGCCCTGGGAAGGAGACTTCTAGCTGCAAGGTCGTTTGGAGTTCGCTACCCCCGCTTTCACCCACATCCAAATGGGTGGCAGTGGCTTCCCCAGCTCCCTCCCCTCTGTGGCTCTGTCTTTTTTTTTTCCCTTCGTTCTGCTGCAGCCTCTGGCCAGGCGGAGTTTGCTGCAGAGTCTAGGCTGCTGCACCAGCGGGGGGTGGCAGGGGGAGGAAGGGACCAGAGAACCCTTCAGCTGGCCTCAGCAGCTCCCTCGAAGTGGTCAGACTGGGTAGTGCCCCCGAGTCACAGATGCCCCTGATACAGCAGCATGGGCCATCACAGTGACCTTGGCCAGGTCACTCGGCCTCTGTGTGGCCGTGACCCCTTGGCTGGCTCTCATGGCATCTGCAGACAAAGGGACCAGGTCTTTGATGGCAAAGGTTCAGTGGTCAGGGCTGGGCTGCCTGTGCAGCTGAGGTCTGACCCCCGTCTCTGGCACCTGCGAACCTGAGCTCCTGCCCAGCACCCCACAGCCTCCCCTCCCGCCTGTCCTCAGCCGTTGGCCATCCAGCCAAGAGGTGCCCAGAGGCATCCTCTCTGTTGCCTAGTTTTCCCTCAGGAGAGAGACTTTCTGAGGATGTCCCTTCTGCTGGGGAGGGTCGCTGTCCCCACACAGGGAAAAGGAGCACAGCACATGTTTACCTTCAAGTGACCTTTCAGTGCCTCTCACCAGGGACCAAGGCAGCCAAGGTCCTCCCAGGCTCGCACCAGCTGTCCTGCCTTCCACCTGTGTGCCCCAGGGGGGCTGGAGCTCCCTCAGCAGGCCCAGCTCCTCTTTCTGGCCCATCTGCTGTGCTGTCTGCAGGGTGAGCTGGGGGCAGCTGTGGGCCTCCTGTCCAGAGAGAGTGCCAGCCAGCCGGCCTGCCCTCAGCTTGGCCCTCACTTCTTATTTTTAGTGATCTTAGAAGATAATAGTAGGGATGGCAGGGAGCTTTTAGTTCTTTTTTTAAAAAGTATCTGGTTTTGGGCTGGGGTTGTGGCTCAGTGATAGAGCGCTCACCTAGCATGTGTGAGGCACTGAGTTTGATTCTCAGCACCACATATAAATAAATAAAATAAGGGTACATTGACAACTAAAAAAAAAAAATTTTTTTTTAAAGTACCTGGTTTTGCTGGGAAAACCCAGATCTCCCGTGGTGTGGAAGTCATGAGTAGGTTTTTAGTTCTGTTCAGAAGGCCGTGACCTTCAGCACAGCCTCCATGTAATGCTGAGAACCCCTGCTACCTCTCTCTTGGGGTGGTTTTAAGGATTAAATCAGATAATGTTCACGGAAATATTTTACAAATGGAAATGTTGTCCTCCTTCCAAGTTTGCAAGGAGAGGGTGTGCGGCCTTCAGTCCATTCCCCGGGACTTGTGTTGGGTTGTTATATTAAGACCTGTAATTGGTCTGTAATACTCTCTTATGCCCATTCTTACCTCATATTTCTTTCTCTCTCACATACATATGTATTTAAATCTCCTTGTATTGAAAATCTGCATAATATATCTTTTAATAGCTCTACATTTCAGTTCAGTCGTTTATTCCACAGAATATGTGGTATAAATTCTGTAATTATACATTTTGATTGTTTCCAGTTTTTGCAATTTTAAATAATGCTTTCTAAGTATTTTAAACAATTGCAGTACAACTCCCATACCATAAATTCACCCTAAGTGTGTGGACCAGTGGTTTTAGTATTATTCACAAAGTTGTACAACCACTACCTATTTCTAGAACATTTAAGAGCATTTAAATTTCTTTCCCTTCAAGTATATTTTTGTGGTGGAATTAGGAGGCCAAGAGCACTCTCTAGATGTTCTTCCATTTTGGTAGATGAGCTACCTGGTGAAGGACCAAGCCCTGGGCCTCCCTGCTTTGTCCTGCTACCTTGGAGGCACCCTGGACTTGCACGGATGGGAGCCACGTTTATGGGGATCTTCTTCCCGTGGTCCAAACTACTTGTGCTTTTTTCTGTTCTTTCAAGCACTGGTGGATGTCAGCCCTCAGTCTTCGGCCTAGGAAAGGTTGCCAGGAGCCGATGCCTGCCTGGCAGTGACGGGGACTAAGTCAGCATGCTGTGCATCAGCAGGAGGGACGCCCCTCTCTTCCTGCCCGGGTGCTCAGCTGCACGGTGGCCTCATCCCTTGATGTCCCTGAGCGGGAACTCCAAGAAGGCAGAGCTGACCAGGGTGGGAGCAGAGTCCATAAATGCATTGGCTGTGCTAAAAACAGGCGCACCCCTGGGAGCTTGAAATGAGGGAATCAGGAAGTTCTCCTCCACCCAGCGGGTAGCAAACGCATGGTGTGTTGCTCCCCAGGAATCAAGAATTGAGAGTATAAAAATAGGAAGAGAGCCATTAGGGATTTGCTAAATTAATGAATAGTAAGCAGAAAACAGAGCTTTTAAGGACCCTGTTGCTTTCTCTATCAAAAATTCATCTGTTCTCTAAGCCTTGGTTCCCCTCCGTACTTCAGCCTACTGTAACTCACTGATTCTCCAGAACATGGTTTCTCATATCTGGACATCTCTGAAGGAAGGTTTGCTGTCGAGGGTGGCATGGTTGGTTGGCAGCTGGTTTCTTCAGTAGCAGTGCCTCCGCCCATGGTGGCATTTCAGGTTGGCGGGACCTGGTTCCGCACCAGCTTTCTTCGTCTTCTCCGAGCCCTGGCCTCGCATCCCCAGTGACCCTTTAGCTGCCTTCCTGGTGCTCTAGAGTTAGCAAGCTTAGCACTGATACCATCACCATACTCTCCGCATGAAATGCCAGCTACTTCTTTTTTTTTTTTAAAGATTTTTTTTTTTTTTAGTTGTAGATGAACACAGTGTCTTTATTTTATTGCTTTGCATGTGGTGCTGAGGACTGAACCCAGGGCCTCACGCATGCGAGGCAAGTGCTCTACTGCTGAGTTACAACCCAGCCCCTGCCAGCTACTTCTTGTCACCACTCTATTTCCAGATGGCCACAGTGCCCTCTGATTGCCAGGTGGTGGTAGGTTCTCTCTTCCTGCCTGTGCATTCATGAAAACTCCAGCCAGTGTGTACCCAGGCTTCCTTCGTGGCAGGCAGCTCTCCTGTCCTGCGTCTCCATCCCCACAGCAGGCCTGCAAGGGAGGTACAGTGGATGGTACATTTTAGATGTGTGGCAGTGTCACTGATACCACCGGTTACCTGTGATGAGTCCTGCTTCCTCACATGCTGAAGTACAACATTAGAGACGCGCACCAAGGCAAGCCTTTAAGCAGGGTTTAAAAAGGGGTAACAAAGACTTCTCCCGGGAGGGAGAAGGGGGCCATACTGGTGTCCTGGTATCCCAAGAAGTACAGGTGGTTTGCCTTTTTATGTGTCTGAGGCTTCCTTTGTTCTCCTGCTCTCTTCCCTTTCTTTCCTTCCTGTGTACATAACTAGGTCCAAGAGACGCTCATTGGGATGGCCAAAAAGATGAAAAGCAGATGGACAGGAGGAAGGGCCCAGGTGGAGTGATTTGGGCAGGAAGGGGGCTGTAAATAACTCCCTGTAGGGAGGGATAATTTCTGGGACAGGTTACCTTAGCAACAGGTTGGAGCAGGGGCAGGTTATCCTGATAAGGGTGGAGGAAGGGCTCTGAAGGCATTGGCATTTCAGTACCCCCAGACCCAAATTGGTCTCCTTGGTCTGATCTGACTTGATTTACCTGTCTACACTGACTGCCTGTCTAATTCTGGCTTTACTACTTGCCTGAGATCACGGGGCCAAAGACAGCAGGGCTAGGATTTAAGCCTTGGCCCCAGAGAGTGTGCTGCAGATCAGGAGCCTGTGATCTCCCCCCAGTACTGGAGATGGAGTCCCAGGACTGTACTCTCTAGACCAGTACTCTGCCCCCGCCAGATCACAAGTCTGGGTGCTGACATGGATCCAGACAGCCACCAGGTGGTTTTTCTCCGTCCACCCAGTAATGGCTTTGCATTTTGCTGTTTCTCACTGCTCTGGCCTTTGTTCCTTCCTTGGATGCAACCAGTGCCGCCTCCTGGATCCCGTCCCCGCGCCATCTCTGCGGGTTCATTTGTGGATCCAGGCAGCTCCGTCTTCCTGAACCTCCTCTTTCCTGGTTCCACCTCCCTATGCTGAGGTGTTTGTATGGACACACGGGTTGAGGATCCTGTCTTTAAAGTGCTTGAGAACAGAAGTATTTTGGATTTTTTCAGGTTTGGAAATACTGGCATGTGTGAGAGATCTTGGGGGTGGGAGCCAAGTCCAAATGCGAAATTCACTTAGTTTCACATGCGCGCCTTCACATAGCCAGAAGGGGATTCCATACGAATGCGTACCAGTGCACCTGCATTTTGACTGTGGCCTGTCGTAAGGTCGGGCATGGACTTGCCCACTCATGCTGTCGTGGGCACTCAAAAGTTTCCAGTTATGGAGCATTGCAGGTTTCCAGATCTGCGCATGGAGGCCTTGCTGCTCCTTCACCCAACCAGGAAGTGTCCCTGGCAGAGCAGTCTCTCTCTTTCTCTCTCTCTCTGTCTCTGTCTCTCTCTCTCACTCTGTCTCTCTCCCTCTCTCTCTTTTTTTTTTGGTACTGGGGATTGAACTCAGGGGATTGAACTCGACCACTGAGCCACATCCCCAGCCCTATTTTGTGTTTTATGTAGAGACAGGGTCTCACTGAGTTGCTTAGCACCTCGCCATTGCTGAGGCTGGCTTTGAACTCACGATTCTCCTGTCTCAGCCTCCCTAAGTGCTGGGATTACAGGCTTGAGCCACCGTGCCCGGCTCTCCCTCTCTCCCTTACACACATACACACACACACACACGCACACACACACATAAGCGCGCACACGTGCGCGTGCATCTCTGAGACAGAACATTTTTCAAAAAATCTAAATTATCTGTGCATGTTTAAAAATTAAACAAGGGCTGGGTTGAGCTCGGGCCTAGAGCGCATGCCTGCCCTGCACAAGGTCCGGGGTTCAGATTATACCTAAGGATCCAGATTTCTGCATTTTCCTGAATTACTGGAAGATCGGCTCCCCCCAGGTCCATGCTCCTGTTAAGCACCCCTGGCTGCAGCTGAGGCACGTTTGACCACCCCAGCATACACACCCCAGGGTCTCAGCCCTGTGCGCCTCCCCCGTCCCCCTCACACTTGCCTTTCTTGCATTTGTGCTGGCCGTGGCTTTGGGAACCCTGACCTTTGACCTGGACCCTGCTTCCCAAGCCCAATTCAGCCCCTTCCTTCCAGTACCCCTGCACACTGTTTCTGAAAGCCATGGAGCTCAGACCATTCGGCTACACACTGAGTTTAATATTCTCTCACACTATCAAGGAGCAGGGAGTTGAAGGGAGGTAAGTAGTAAGAACCGTAGGCTCCGGGCCTGCCTAGGTTTGAATCTCCTTTTTACCTGTATACCAATTGTGTGAGCAGGGGCACATCATCCAGCCTCTCTGATCCTTACTTTCTTTATATTTCAAAATGGGGTGGTAGACACTGCCCTTGGTGGGTTGGTGGCAGGATCTCCGTACTGCTATCGCGAGGACTACATTAGGAAATTCATTCGTTGTCACTATCATTTCCACCTTTTCCATGATGTCTTGTCAACAATACTGTTAGGACTTTGAAGACCAGAACCTGTGGCCAAGGAGCTTGACCGTGTTTTCCCAGTGGGGACGCTTGGCATTTTGTCTGGTACAGTTTGACTGATTGTCCTGCACACTTCAGGGTCAGTATCCCTGGCCAGAGCCACACCCTCAAGCTCTTGTTAGGAACAAAGCAGTGGATGTCTACACAGGGGCCCAGGTGCCTCCTTCATTCCAGTGGGCTGCCAGCTGCTCTTCCCCTTTTTTCTTTTTTGGTACCGGGGACTGAACCCAGGGGTGCTTGACCACTGAGCCACGTCCCCGGTCCTTTTTACTTTTTTATTTTTGAGACAGAATCTCCCTAAGTTGGGCTAGAATTTGGGAGCCTCCTGTTTCAGGCTCCTGAGTCACTGGGATTACAAGTGTGTGCCACTGTGCCCAGCTGCTGGCTGCATTTCTTGCCCACGGTGCCGGTACCTCTGCCAAGAGTGGCTTATTGGGCTGAATTCAGGGCAGATTGTTCCACCAGCTATGTCCTGGTCCCGCTTGCTATCCAGCTGGCCTGGAGCACAGGCCAGGACCTGGTCAGGGCAGGTGCCAAGGACCCAGGGTGGTCATCGGAAGGAGTGTGCTGGGCCCTGCAGGTCTGAACTGGGACCTGCTCCCTTCTGGTGGGGTTAAATATCAACTAGATGGTAGATCAGAGAGAATGCTTGCAAAACACAAAGTACGTAAAA
Source organism: Geosciurus inauris (assembly GCA_004024805.1). NCBI lineage: Eukaryota > Metazoa > Chordata > Mammalia > Rodentia > Sciuridae > Geosciurus > Geosciurus inauris. The sequence goes on along the minus strand of PVHX01004508.1, from coordinate 31,116 downwards.
CTATGGTACAGTGTACCTCCAATTGGTTTTTACTTTTATGTACTTATTTGGAGGTACTGGGGATGGAACCCAGGACTTCGTGCCTGCTAGACAAGGGCTCTGCCCTGAGCCACACACCCAGCTCCCACCAGTTGTTTAAGTAGAACCTGTCGTTTCTTAGGTGGCTCTGCCGGATTCCATCCCATTTCTTCTCCCTTACTATTCCCAATTCTGAGTGGATTATTCCTCGCTCGTCTTTACTCCTTCAAGCGTGTCCGATTCCCTAAGCATCTGCTGCTTGGTTTCCTTGGGGGGTCATACGCTGTCCATGTCCAGGTGTGGGTCTTTTTTCCTTTGTGTGTGTGTGTGTGTGTGTGTATACGCGCGTGCGTGCACGTGTGGTGTGCTGGGCTAGAACCCAGGGCCTCACACATCTGACTCCGTAGCTGGTACCTGTCCCATGGGACCTTTGCAGTGTGAAGAGAGGTGCAGTCAGGTGCTCAGCACCTTGCCGGGCACCAGCATGGCCACTGCCAGGCCCTGTGCCAGAGTTCTCCGGTGCCACTTCCTGTTGCCTTTGTGATGGCCCTGTGCACCTGCCAGCTTGGTGTCTCAAACACAACTGTTTGGAGCTCCTGGTTTTCCCCCTGCCCCGTTTGCCCCTCACCCTGTCCCCCTATCTGCAAATGCACTGCCCAGCCTGTTGCTCAGGCCCAGATTCTAGCACTATCTCTGGTCCCTTCTTCTTGCCCACACTTTCCCTGTCCAGCCCGGTGCCCCTTCTCCTCCCCCCAAGGCAGCTGAGCAGCCTCTTCGTTGGTCTTTCTGCTTCTCCAGCCTCCCCCACAGAAGGCCAGACCTCTCCTCTAAATGCGGGCTGGGTCTGGCTTGCTTCCAATACTCCAGTGGCTTCACCTGGAGCTTCCAATGCTCCAGTGGCTTTGCCTGGAGCCTGGAACAGAGTCCAGCCTCCTCACCTCCTCCCACCAGCCCTGGGCTCCTCCTCGGCCTCAGCGCCCACTGCCTCCATCCTGCTCACCTCTGTCTATCCCTGGGAGGCCCAGCTCCTTCTTGCCTCCGGGAGGGTGCACTGGGAGGTCCTGTTCCTGATCTGCTCTCTCCCTGGACACCTCCAGCCTCAGAGGGGCTTTTCCTTCTGTCACAATCTCCTCCCCACCTCCTTGCAGTTGCCCTGTGTGTGCACTGGGCCATCAGGTACCATTTGTCAGCCCCATTTAACGGCAGGATGTAGAAATAAAAATCAAGTTTGTTGCCTGAGATCAGACACTAGGAAGGGGCAGGGCTGTGGCCCCTCCTGTGCTGAGCCTCCGGCCGCCCAGCAGGGATGGGGCCAGATGCCTGCGGAGTGTCACACACAGTCTGGGACTAGAGGATTCCTGGAGGGGCTCAGGGACCTGGCGCCTTCTCTTAGGATATTTCTCCTGGAAGGGCAGCGGCTCTAAGGCTTGCCCTTCTCTTCCACTGTTTAGGTTTGCTTTGGCATACCTCCTTGTCACAGGCCCTTGGGACTGAGGATAGGGATGCCAGGACAGCTGTGTGGGGTGGAGGTCTTGGTGCACCTCAGAGGTCCTCTTGATGCACCCTCCCTCCCGCTCAGGTCGCACCAGCTTCTATGAGGAGTACGGCGTCATTCGCGACACCCTACAGAACCACCTGACGGAGATCCTCACGCTTGTGGCCATGGAGCTGCCCCGCAACATCAGCAGCGCGGAGGCCGTGTTGCAGCACAAGCTCCAGGCCTTCCGGGCCCTGCGGGGCCTGCAGAAGGGCAGCGCTGTCGTGGGCCAGTACCAGACCTACAGCGAGCAGGTGCGCAGAGAGCTGCAGAAGCCAGACAACTTCCACAGCCTGACGCCAACCTTCGCAGGTGGGTTCCTGGGTGTGGGTTTTGGGGTAGCTAGCAGCTGGAAGCAGCTTTCTAAGCCCAGTGCCCTTCTGTTTGGGGTGGCAGGGACTCGAGGTGGGACTTTCAGAAGAATGCTCAGTGCATGGTGACCTGTCCCTGCCCCTGTGGCCTTCTGCCAGCCTAAGATAGTGGGTCACCTGTGGGCACTCTCTGGGCAGAGGACATCCCAAGGGCAGTGTTCTCGTGTTGGCCGCCGTCCAGGCCTAGCCCACAGAAGCTTCCCGAGGGCTTACCTGTGAGGCTCAGACCAGGTGCTGCCCTTGTGGGGCTAATAATGTCTGGCCGTCCAAATGGGGTACAGACCTCTGTCACTTATAGCCAGAGATACTTCCTGTGAGTGCATACACGCTGGCCAGCAGGTGCCTACCGGAGCCATCCTCTGGACAGTCCCAGAGGCTCAGCACTTTCTGGGAGAGGGCTGCCTCCTCTGCAGGGAATGCGTGGCCATCGTCCCTGCTCTATAGGTGAGGAAAGGAGAGACTAGTGCAGCCCTGCAGCTGAGCCAGGCTTGGAGCCTGGTGTGGAGTACAGTCAGCCGACGTCTGGCTTGACCACCAGGACATGCCACACCTGCCCCTGTCTGGTCTAGCCCCACCCTGCCCCGTCTCTGGCCTTGCTTTAGGGGCATCCTGCGTGCAAAGGAGGTGGAGGAGGGATGTGCCTTTCCCTGTGGGACTTCCCCGCCCCAGGGGTCAGGATCCCTCCCCCTGCTGGCCCCACAGTGGGACTTCTCAAGTCTCTGGGCTGCAGGCCGCGAGGGCTCCCAGAGAGGCTTCAGGGAGCTGGTGCACGGCCACCAAGTTGGCCCCAGGCTGGTTTTCGTGCACTGACTGGGAAGAGGAGACAGCAGAGGGCTGGCAGGTGAGGGCAGCACAGAGACGGAGGGGTGCCAGGTGGACGGGCTGGCCAGCTCCTGGGGCTGTGGCGTCACCTCTGCCCTTTGCCCACCACAGCCATCCTTGTCCACGTGGACAACCTCCGTTGGGAGGGCGTTCCTTTCATCCTGATGTCTGGCAAGGCCTTGGATGAGAGAGTGGGCTACATTCGCGTCTTGTTCAAGAACCGGGCATTTTGTGTCCAAAGCGAGAGGCACTGGGCCTCGGAGGAGAGCCAGTGTCTGCCCCGGCAGATCATCTTCCACATCGGACATGGCGAGCTGGGCTGCCCTGCTGTCTTGGTCAGCCGGAACCTGTTCAGGCCCTCCCTGCCCACCCAGAGCTGGACGGAGGTGCAGGACCGACCGGGGCTCCGACTGTTTGGCCGTCCCCTGTCAGATTACTACGCCTACAGCCCCGTCCGGGAGCAAGATGCCTACTCCATCCTCTTATCGCACATCTTCCACTGCCGAAAAGAGTCCTTCATCACCACGGAGAACTTGCTAGCCTCCTGGGTCTTCTGGACCCCCTTGCTAGACAGCCTGGCCCATGAGGCCCCACGCCTCTACCCAGGGGGAGCTGAGAACGGCCGTCTGCTGGATCTTGAGTTCAGTGGGGGACAGCTGTCCTTTTCCCAGCAGCAGCCAGAGCAGCTGGTGCCAGGGCCAGGGTCTGCCCCAAGGCCCAGTGACTTCCAGGTCCTCAGGGCCACATACCGAGAGAGCCCGCTGGTCTCGGCCTGGCCTGAGGAGCTGATCTCTAAGCTGGCTGAGGACATCGAGGCCACTGCAGTGCAGGCGGTGCAGCACTTTGGCAAGTTCCACCTGGCGCTCTCAGGCGGCTCAAGCCCTATAGCCCTGTTCCAGCAGCTGGCCACAGGGCACTACGGCTTCCCCTGGACCCACACGCACCTGTGGCTGGCTGACGAGCGCTGTGTCCCACTCTCGGACCCAGAGTCCAACTTCCAGGGCCTGCAGGCTCATCTGCTGCAGCACGTCAGGGTCCCCTACTACAACATCCACCCCATGCCCGTGTACCTGCACCAGCGGCTTTGTGCTGAGGAGGACCAGGGCGCCCAGACCTATGCCAGGGAGATTTCAGCCCTGGTGACCAACAGCAGCTTCGACCTGGTGCTGTTGGGCATGGGCACCGACGGGCACACGGCCTCCCTCTTCCCACAGTCACCTGCTGGCTTGGATGGCGAGCAGCTGGTGGTACTGACCGAGAGCCCCTTCAGGCCACACCAGCGTATGAGCCTCAGTCTGCCCCTTATCAACCGTGCCAAGAAGGTGGTGGTCCTGGTCATGGGCAGGAGGAAGCGTGAGATCACCATGCTGGTGAGCCGTGTGGGCCACGAGCCCAAGAAGTGGCCCATCTCAGGTGTGCTGCCTAGATCTGGCCAGTTGGTTTGGTACATGGACTTTGAGGCTTTTCTGGGATGACAGGGACATCCTCCCCCTTTGCTTGTTCCCAGGATTTCTCTCACCTGCCGTCTCCCCACCCCTGACCTTCCCACCTATCCAGTGTGCCTCAGCTCCCTAGAACCTGATACCCAGAATCAGGCCCAGAGATCCCGTCTCAGCCCCTGTGACCACTGGTCCCACCTGGGTAGGTGGTGGGTAGGTGCAGAAGCAGGTGAAATGGGATCTCTGCTCTCGAAGTGTCTCAAATCCAGGTCAGGAGAGAAATCACAAGAAAAGACCCCCAGCAGTTACACATCAGTATCAACCAAAGATAGACGGGGAGATGCAGCCAGCCGTCAGAAAGAGGGAACACAGTGGGCTGAGATGGATCAGGGTGGTTTCCCAGTGAAGCAATCCTTGCACTGGCTCCTTTGGAGAAGGACCTGGGTTGGTAGAGAGAAGGCTACAGGGTCGGGGCCCTGTGCGCTACGCCTGTGCCAGACATGGAGGCTGCAGACTGTCCCAATATCTAGCAGGTCAACCCCTGCCTCCGCCAGCTGTCCCCTCATCCAGCCTCTACATGTCCAGTCCTTTTCCAGGTGCCTCCACCTGCTCTGTCCCTGAGTCCCTCTGTCCTCTGGGTCTCCAGTCCTTTCCCTACTGCCCCTCTGCCTCTCTGTCTATAGAGATAAGAGTTGGTAACAGGACAACAGCAACAAGTACTGGGACATCAAAAGTTCCCAGAAATCTTAGTGCCTGTTGTTTGTAGCTTCTTTCCTCAGCTGATAACTGCCTTGCCCTGGGAGGTGGGGTCTGGCTCCCCAGCCTCCTCAGGAAGGACCTGACCCTCTGCCCATGGCCCTCTCTCTAGCACATCTCCCTTCTGATTCATCCTGGGTATGCAGGATTGGGCCATTCCAGGGATCCCTACTTTGACAGGGTCATTTACATCTCAAGGTGCCTCAGTGGCTGTTTCCCTCATTTTACCAGGAAACGTCCAGTTAGATCATTCCCTGATGTGGGGAGATGTAACATCAAGAGACTCTGGGCGACCAGGCATCTCTGATCTGACTAGACAGCCCTGCCAGGTGGCCGCAGCTCACAGCCCCTTTCTGAGGGCTTGCTTGGCCAACTAGCAGCAGCAGGGGGACAAGCTGATGTCAGCCCCCTTCATACCACCTCTCAGGCCACCTGGCTTGAGCCTGGTGACTTCCTGTCTCCTGGCCTCTCCTGGTGCCTCCCACTGCACTGCCATGGCCCTGCCTAAGACTGAGGAAGTCAGTAGGCTGCCAGCGTATGGGTTTTCCTGAAACCCCCAAGGTTGGGGAAGGTGGGTTCTGAAATTGTTTTCAAGAAAGCCAACAACAAAAAGCAAAGTCCCCGGGACACTTATCATTTCTGTTTCCACTGCCTGTTTAGTCATGCCCACAAGGCAGGAAAAGGAGCATCAGGAAATCTGTTTCTCTACTTTCAATTGTTTACACTTTTTTCCAGGCTACAGACTGAAAAAAATTCTTGATTTCACTGGAGATATGTGTGTGTGTGTGTGTGTGTGTATGTGTGCGCGCGCGCACGCACGAAATGGTTGCCCAAACCAGAGCTCCCATGTAAAAGGCACCCTTAAAATTCTGCTTACTCTGGCCTCCAGCAACCCAGTCCCGTCGGAACATCTCTAGCAGGAGAGCTGCCCTTGGCAGAGCAGCACCTCATGCCGCGCCGTGGCCTGGAGCATTTTATGTAGCATTGGAGGGGCCCTTCGGTTGCAGCCGAAGTTCCCCCTCTGGCCACGCGGGGGCGCCGGCGCACCGCCACCGACCTGGCCCTGGAAGCAATCCCCAGGCCAAGCGCTATTTCTTTGCATTTCCTTTCATTTGCCTGTCTGCCTCCCTGGGAGCTTGACCGCAGCACGCCCTCATCTGTTCTTTAAGGATTCATTCCTCTGTGGTTGCAAAACCAGAGGGAAAGGGGCCTCCACGTGCCCCAGTATCTCTCCAGGAGCAAGGGTGAGTGGGCTTTGTGTCACCATTTCCGAGTAAGAGTGAGTCACTGCCGGCCAGAGCCCAGAGTGTCCTGTTCTTACTCAGGAGTGACTTGCTTCAGAACTGCCCTTTATCTGTGGAGAGTGTGTGCAGGGAGTTGTGGGGGCAAGAACGCCAAAGGTTTCCAGAATCAAGTGCCTCCGTATATCACAGGAGCTGAGTATCCCTGGCTCCACCCCACCTTTCCTCTCCACCCAGGGTCAGGCAGGAGGGCGGCCCAGAGCCAGGGCCACCGAGCATGTGCTCCTCAACCATTTGGACTGTGATCCGCAATATGAATCATGACTCAGTCACATCTGTGTAAAAATGTGTGTCTCATGCCAGTTTCACAAAGGAATTCTTACCCTCAGGACCTGAGATGCCCTCTGTTTTCTACTTTTTCATTTAAAAAATGCTGCTTGCAATCCACTGGATGAAAAGCACCCACCTAGTCTGGCTTCCACCCTGTTAGGAATCGATGCTGAGGCTTGGAAGGAGGCATGTGTGCTGTTCCCACAGACAGGCTCGTGGCAGCGCTGCCGCTGGAGCCTTATGTCCTGGAGCTCCCGCCTTGGGCTCCCCAGTGATGGGAGGACAAGAGGCAGCTGTCTAGCTCAGGCCTCAAGAACATTGGCCCTTGGCCTGGCTCAGGCAGGGGGAATCTGCTCCAGCTGCTGGTGGAGTGCTCTGCTCCAGGGTCGCTCCTTTCCTTGGAGAGGAGTTGGAGATGGTGACAAAGTAGTTTGAAGCAGAAGCCTGCAGCTTGTCCAGGAGATGCTGTGTGTCCTTCACAGACAGGGCCTTGCTCAACGCTGTGCATGGCGCCATCTTGCTCAGTCCTTTACACAGCTCCATGTGGGTGGTGAGACCCTCAGTTACTGATGGTTCTAAATGGAGGTGCAGGTTAAGGATGCTGTCTAGTGACAGCCAGCCCGCCCGCAGCCCCTCAGAACCCAGGTGGGTCCACTCCAGACCCTGTTCCCCACGCTCTGTGGTGCCTGCTACTCTCCTCGTGGTGTGGTCAGGTTCCCTGGCTAGAACCAGTGCACAGAGGCCCCTCCTTGGGGGACCTTGTCAGCATCTGCAGAGCAAATGTTATTGCTGTTGGTGGTTGGGAAAGACTTGAGGAACTTTCTGGGTGGTTGTAGCTGGATTCCGATTTCCCACCTGGAGGCAGGTGTTTCTGCTAACTGCAAGATCAACAGTCTCGCCTTGCTGAACTTCCTGCTCCTTGCTCTGCAGAGAAGGCTTTATTCTTGCTCCTTGGCCCCCAAATCAGCATAATCAAAGCTTCCTATTGTTTGGACTAATAAATCAGAATATTTCCTGGAGGGTTTTCATTCCAAAATTTCATTCCCTGGTCCAGAAATTCCCTTTTGCCTGTCTCGCTTCCTTCCTTTCCCTGTCCTTACAGGGAGCTGGATATGGTGACAGAGAAAGGGAGGGAGAAGCTTCCAGAAAAACCTTACGGGGCTGTTTCCTAGAATTTAGTCTTCAGAAACTTTTTTTTTCCTCCTACACAAATATGTGCAACCTCACGTAAGCAGCCCTGCAACAGCTTTGCCCAGCCAGGTTGTTATCTTAAGCAGATGGGCCCTGTGTGCCGTTAACCACTGGTGGGAACGCACCGGGCAGCGTCTGCATCAGGAGAAGAACCAGTGGCAGGAAAGGCTGGTGGTGATGTGAGGGCACGGGGCGGCCTGCTTGGTCACCTCCTGCCTTCCCTGAAAGTGAGGCTCCAGAGAGGCCAAGGGCCTGAATGGGCCACTGCTTCCAAACATCCTGAGCCACATTCCCCACACGGAGCGTTGACCCTGGCCATCCACTTGCTGAGCTGGAGAGCCGGGCCTTGCACACTCCTCTCCCTCCAGCTCTCCCTGCACCTGTTCAACACCAACACCCCAACCCTGAGGACACAGCCCGTGCGGTGGCATTTAGAGATGGCTCTGCAGGGACAGGAGGCTGCCCATGGGGTAGGAAGGTCTTCCCCAGAGCCTTGGCAGCTGATGAGAACCCCAGAGGTCACCTGAGCCAGCAGCGCAGTCTGGACTTCTCAGCGGGCTCCACTCTGCCCCAGGGCCTGAGCATTTCAGCTGGAGCAGTCAGAGGCACAGATGTGTCCTCTCGTCCAACAGCTGGCTCTCCCCTTGCACCCACTTGTCAGCCCAGGCATCAGCCAGCACCTGAGCCTCCCTCCCTCTTGGTGGCTCGTGGGCAGGTCCAGGCTGGTCTCTGGCATGTGCTGCTTCCCTTCTGCCGCATACTGTGAGGGCTCCATGGCCTCCTGCCCTTCCCTCCCCCCGCCCCCAGCAGGGTTGGCCTCTGGCTGCAGCCTGCCCTGCGGGCAGGTCTCCCCGTGAAGGGAGCGGGAGCTCAAAGCAGCATCTGTCCTTGGAAGGCGCCTTCCAGGAACATCCACACCCGCTCCTGCTGCAGGTGGGTGTGAGGGAGAAGCTCCCAGGGCTCCTGCTGAGCCGCCTGCCCCCTCCTTGGTGCTGTCACCAGCATAGGCAGGGCCTCCGCAAGGGACTTGAGGGTGCCTTTCTGAGAGCCCAGCAAGCCAAGGAGCCAACATGAAAACATCCCCTCCAGCCAATGCGGGGGAGGCCTCTGTTTGTAAAGCAGGTCACCATGTGCCCTGTGTGTGACAGGGGAGGTTCGGAACGCTGGATTCATTGGTTCTGCTTATTCTTTGATTCCCAGGGATGAGCCTTCGTATAAGCCCTTGCCTTGCTTTCAGGTGTTCTGAAGGAAATCTCTGCATCTTCTCCATCCCTTGCTGAGGGAGGGGCGGAGAATGGTAGGTTTGGATGGCCGGTGGTTGGCGTTGAAATTGGAGGTGCACAGCTACAGCTGAGGGCCAGCTCTGGTCTTCGCCTTCCCCCAGAGTTATGAAGCCTGGTGGGACGGGAGGCAGGGCTGGGGCCCTGATCAGCTGGTTCCCCGAGAACTCCTTTGTCCCTGTTTCCCTGGGACATGAACCAGGCAGTCAGCTCCCGCACTCTCTGCCATTGCGCCCACTAGGAAGAACAGGGTAAGGGTGGGTGCCAGGGCTTGTCCTGCCAGTTCCCAAGGGAGGGAGGAGCTGCAGTTCCCACCAGAAGCTCGAGTTGGACCCGTGCTGAGGGGCTGAGCCAGTGCAGAGCCCGCGTGTGTGTGCTGGGGGCTCGCTGTGCCTGGACTGTGTCCCTGCTCTCTGCCTCACACCAGGCAATCTGGGGTCTGGGCCTCTGTTGGGGGAGAAGAAGGAGGTCCCCTGGTTGGTGGAGGGAAGCAGTGGAGCCCAGCAGCAAGAATGAGCCCCTCTGTTGCTACCCCTGGGCTTTATGGAAAGTTAACAAAGGCTAAAAAACGATGAGACAAATTCAGAACAAAAGCCTTTTTAAACCTTTCAAAACAGTTTTTTAAATGCCTTTTTCTATGTCAAATGTTACATTTATTTTTTAACAATAAAATTGTTTTGCCAGAATTCATGCTTTAATTCTTTCTTTGGGAAACAGAGCGTAGTGAGCTGGGGCCTGGCCACTGTGCTGTGTTCCTGGAGGACAGGGAGGTGTTCGAGCCAGGAATTTGCTGGTTATTGTGAACAGCATACAAGACCCAAGCAGATTTTGGTGACATCACAAGGTGGCAGCAGGAACCATGTGTCCATCCAGAAGTGGGGAGCTCTAGGCAGGGACCCTTAAGGCCAAGGAGATAGAATGACTGCAAGACACATCCCAAGCTTCCAGGGGAAGAGGGGTCACTCTTGCGGCAAGGGCTGGAAGCCAACAGCTGCAGTGACACCTCTAGGATGTCCCTCAGACTGGGAAGCACCCAGAAAGGGGACGTTCTTCCTGGAGGAAGTAACCCAGAGCTGGGGAAAAGTCAGTGTCCCTTTCCTACTTCTTGGTGGTGACCATCATCAGCTCTGCTGTCCTTGCAGAGATATGGATAGTTGGGCTCACTCCCTCCCACCCTGAGACTGAGGTCCCAGCTTGTGTCCCCAAGGCCAGCACGGGAGGATCACCTAGTGCCCGTTCCCCTTTGAGGAGCCTGTGTGTGCATACCGGGGAGTTCCAACAGCTGGGATGTGGCATGTGACCCAAGCCTGGCTGGTCAGGATGACCAAGGGCCCCCCTGTAGCAACTGGTGTGAAGAGGGCCCAGGGCCCAACTTGGCCAAATCAGAGTGACCATGCAGACTTAGGCTGAGGCACCCCATTTCTCTGGACTCAGACCGACAGGTGTGCACCTAGGAGCCCTGGTCAGCTATCTTGGCACTACAGGGGGCCCAAGTATGAGGCAGTGGCGGGGAGGGAGCCCCAGGAGCCAAGGATACCACATTCAGGGCATCCCCAGAGCCTGTCTCACCTGGCTTTTCATCTTAGTCAGCGTCAGCAGGACCCTGTAACAGAAGATCCCGGAGCTCCTGGAGCTCCATCCAGTCTCTCTGGAGGCCCAGCAGGAAGCCTGCAGTGACCTGAGAGAAGGTGATCCGGGCCATTTGGGCAGACCTCTGTCTTGGGTCAGGAGTTCCTCAGTCCAGGTGGGAACACTAGCCAATTGGTCCAGCAATGTCCAACTTTGGTTGTTTCCTTATCACTCCATTTGAACCACTCTCCTGATAAGCCATGTTTGAACAAAGCAGGAGCAGAGGAAAGGGCAGGCGGGGGAGGGTCCTGACAGTAGAAATAGGAGCTGCAGGGGAGGGGGGCAAGCTCAAGAGCCACCACCTGGCCAGTCTCTCCAGTGTCAGGTCGGCCAGTGCCCAGCTCCTACCAGGGCAGAGGCTGTCTTCCAGGGTGCCCTCGTCTGCCCTATGCCTTCTCCCTTCTCACCCGTCCTCCCGGGCAAGGCTGCAGAGGCCGGGCCTTACGGGCGGCTGTGCTGTGGAGCCTTGGCTTTGTGCTGTTGAGAACGTGTGAGCGACTGGTAGCCACCACAGCTCTGGGAGGTCTAGGTGTTCTCTGCTTGGACACTCACTGGGCTCTGGTCCTCTGACCCCAAGCCTGTGCCCTCTGCTTCTGAGGGAGATGCTGCCCAGAGGTGTCCCTCGGAAACCCAGGAGGCCCCCAGCAGCCGCCCTGCCATGGAGCTTGGCTCAGGGCGATTCACCAGGAGTGGGTGGGGAGGCACCCAAAGGTGGGGAGAAGAGGACAGTAGCCAGGCCTGGGAGCAGGGCGGGGCGGGAGGCGCCTGCAGGGCGGAGGGCGGGGTAGTGGTGCCAGAGCAGAGCCCGGCGTGTGACGCCTCCAGAGGAGGAAGGCTCTGGGGACCAGAGGGCCCGACGCGTTTCCTGCCTGCTGTAGGAGAGGTCAGCGCCCGCTGCCGGGGAGCGAGGGGCCGCTCAGCCTCGCTGGTCATTCTGCCCTTTGGGGTGATGTTCACTCCAGCCTCCTCTGCCCCCCCCCCAACCCCTGGCATGTGGACACCTAACCCCACATTTTATTTGAAACAGCATTTTTGGGGATTAAAACCATAAAGCTAGAGTCCTGCTAACAGTCCGGCCCTCCCTGCTGCAGCAGTCCTCACTTTTTATGGAAGCAAACAAAACCCAGAAAAGCACAAAGAGGAGAATACTAATCCATGCAGATTTCCTCAGCATGAACCATAAGATATATATATGTACCAGGGGTTGAACCCAGGGGCACTTAACCACTTAGCCACATCCTCAGCCCTTTTTATTTTTTATTTAGAGACAGGATCACACTAAGTTCCTTAAGACCTTGTGAAATTGCTGAGGCTGGCCTTGAACTCGAAATCCTCCTTCCTCAGCCTCCTGAGTCTCTGAGATCACAGGCATGTGCCACCACACCTGGCTATACTTTCTTTTATTAAAGAAAAAAAATCACTCATATTTCTGTAGAACTCATGCATGCTTGCTATTAATGAATTCAAATAGTGCAAACAAGTACACTAATGGGTGTGAAGAAAACAATCACAGCGGTCCAGTCCCCAGAAATAAGCAAAAGTAGCTTTAGGTGAAAGTTCTTTAAGACATAGGTTTGAGAAGGAGAGATCAAAAGTATTTTACAAAGATGGAATCTTTCTCTGAATGCTGATTTTAATAGTACTTTAATAATTTTGCTTGAAACTGAAGGAATTGCTAAACCGCAAATAAACAGTTTGTCACATAATAAATTCTGTTTCCCAAACCTCTCTTGAACGTTAAGAACATATGGAAAACATCAAGAAGCAGGAGTCTAGTTCATGTGATTTCTTAATTCCCTACCTCAGTTTCCATCTTGGGGTTTGTTGACTTTGCCAGATGCGGACATTGGCTTCTCTGGCAACTTCTCATCCCCTGACCCCTGCTTTTTTAGGTACATTATTCTTTTTTTTTTTTAAGTACTCATGATTGAACCCAGGGGCACTAAACCACTGAGGCACATCTCCAGCCCTTTTCTATATTTTATTTAGAGACAAGGACTCGCTAAGTTGCTTAGAGCCCCACTAAGTTCCTGAGGCTGGCTTTGAACTCTCAATCCTGCCTCAGCCTTCGAAGCAGCTGGAGTTACAGGTGTGCACCGCTATGCCCACTTGGAACATTATTCTTATTTTGCTCCTGTTCAGGGTCCTTCATGGTCTCTTCCCACCTTGCCTCCTAGCGGCTCCTTCCCCAGCGGCCTCCCCCTTCTGTTGATGCCCAAACACCAGATACCTTCTTCTGTCCCAGAGGATACCTCACTCTGCGTCTCCTTTCCTGCCTGAAGTGCACCCACCCTCTCTGTGTCCTTGTGTGAGGCCGGGCTCCACCGGGCACTGCATGAGTCCACAGGTCCAGGGTGCCTGAGCACGCCGGCTCAGAGCTGGGCACCAACGCCTTGTTCTCTGGAATCCTGCCTTTCCTCCTTTATCTTGGGTTCATCCACTCATCTTCAAGGAAGCCCTCCTGGCCCTTGCTGCCGGTCAGCGCTCATGGTTTTACCCAATGTCTTCTACCAGGAGGCTCCCTGCATTCCCCTCCGCTCCCCACTGTCAGACTCTGAGTGCCCTGGGCTCCTGCCACCCACCCCAGTGTTCTGCAAGACACATTCTCTGGAAGGCCACAGCAAGGAGGTTGCTGCCATTATTAGGTAAGAGGCCACCATGCCCACAGCCAACACTGTGCAGGCAAGAGAAACTCAGTTTTATTTACTTATTTTATTTTATTTTATTTTTATTTTCTTTTCTTTTGTAGTGCTATGGATGGAACCTAGGACCTCATATGTGCTAGGCAAGTGTTCAGCCATGGGGCCACATCCCCAGTCCTCTTTATTTTTTATTTTAAAACAGTGTCACTAAGTAGCTGGATCTGGCCTGGAATTTGCAGTCTTCCCCCCTCAGCCTCCAGTAGCAGGATTACAAGTGTGACCAAGGCCCTCAGGCCCTCATTTTACAAGTAAGAAACTAAGGTGTCGACAGGTTACTCCACTTGCCCAAGGTCACAGCTCCTAAGTGGCAATGCCATTAGGTCGAATCTGGAGCAAATGCTCCAGGAAGAGGAATTGCTGTGCTGGGCAAACCTGCAGCTCAAGGCTGACCCACCGCCAGCTATCTGCCAGATCTCATGCCTCAGCCGCACCCCAGACCAGGGCTCCAGACAAGAGTGGGGACCTGCTTTATCCAACTCTGGCTTCTGCCCTCTCCTGGGAAGCTCCTTCCTGCTGGCTCTCAGCAAAATACACCATCAAACCAGGGCAAGAGTGACTGTCACTAAGACTTAGAGGCTGCCACTGAATCTGGGAGCAACGTCCACCATCCCCGAGAGCAGATCCAGAGGGATGACTCAGATTTTAATGGCTGGGCTGCGGTAACTTCCTCTTCCTTTATTCTCTTCTTGCATTTAATGAGGTGAGCCAAAGAGCCAGGGTTGGACCCCTTTTTATTCCTACCTGGGAGGAGAGGCCGTTTGCAAAGTGTGGATTTTCTCCCGTTTGGAAATCTATTTATGTATAAAGAAGCACCATAAAAAATATGGTAGGATGGGAGTGACTGGCAACCCGCCACCCCGCTGTGTATTTTTCACGCCCCATCATCCTCGCTCCCCTGGGGCCTCTTACGTGCCAGCAGGCTCTGTCTACAAGCAGCCTAGCATTCTGCTTTCTTGATTTCTACCTTATCCTGAGCGTCCTCCTTATGGGCCTCATGATCTTCACACTTATAGTTTCATCACATTCATGATACCCCGGGGACCGCAAGCATCCTCAGGAACTGTCACCAGTCCTCCGTGGCTGACCGTTTAGGTGATTCCTAACTACAGCTGCAGGCAGTCATGCTGCCATGAAGGGTATTTATTGCACAAAGAAACCTTAATTCTTGGGGCTGGGATTGTAGCTCAGTGGTGAAGCGCTTGCCTCGCATGTGTGGGGCCCTGGGTTCGATCCTCAGCACCACATACAAAGCAAAAAAATAAAGACACTGTGTCCATCTACAACTAAAAAAATATATATTAAAAAGAAAGAAACCTTAGTTCTTCTAAAATGGTGGCAATGGGAGGTCCCCAATGACCTGGCGGGCGTCAATTACATTGCAAATGGAAAACAAACACTAACAGGACGATCATTTTAAACACAGTCATAAACAGTGGCCTAGAGAGGAAAGCAAGGGGGTGATCAGAGAGGACATGTCCCCCGGGAGGGTCAGGGAAGCTCTGGATCAGGAGCAAGAGGAGTGAGCGTGGGGTTGGCACCAGCCACACCCTGTGCAGACAGCGTGACACCCACCACAGAGAGAAGCAGAGAGCCTGCCCCAGGCTGGAGGCCACAATGCCAGGCCTACAGTCCTCCTTCAAAGTCCTGGAGCCCTGGGTCCTAAACTTTGGACTTCCAATCCCCTGGATTTCCATGACACCTATTAGTTTCTGAATTTTAACCATTGCTTGTTATATTAACCAGGACTCCTCTGGCTGTAAGGGACAGAAGCCCCACTTAAGCTAGATTTGAAAAAATGGAAATTATCCCCTGACTCCTCTCCTTGGAAGAGCAGGGGGAAGTCAGGCTGTGGTGCCAGGAAACTTTGAGTTCAACTCCCTTATGCTAGAGTTGCCAGATTCAGTGGGTATATCTTGAGAATGCCCAGTTAAATTTGAATTTCAGACAAGGAACAAATAGAATTTTAGTGTAAGTATGTCCCACGCAACATTTGGGATGTACTTATACTAAACATGATTTCTTCGATGAAAATTACTGACTGTTAATTTGAAATTCAGATTTGTAAGGTAGAAACAGCCCTCCCATACCATTTGAGCCCCTCCCCTCTCTAAAGAACAAAGCCTGGCCGCTCAGGTTACTATATCAAAGAAGGTCACCACCGAACCACAAATGCTTATCTATCATGCCAGTTTTGAAGTGACCAATCCATACCCCAGCACGGGCTCATAGCGGGCCCTATAAATTCCATACCCCGCGTCCCCTCTCCCCTTCTCTCCTCCTTCCTTCTCCTGGGCGCCCACCTGCACAGACCCCCACCATGAATAAAGATCCTTTGGCTATGTGGAGTGTGTTGCCTCTGGTTTGGAGCAAATCCCACATTTTTAATCTTTCAAGATTTACCCTGGTGTCCTGTATTTTGTTTGGCAACCCTACTGTGCACAATGGCCTCATTCTTATCTTATGTGCTTAACTTTTCCTCTAAAGGAAGACAACCACCAGCAGCTCACAGTATCTTCTTTTTTTCCACAAAAATCTTTTTTTTAATTAATTAATTTTTTTGACAGCAGAATGCATATTGATTCATTGTACACAAATGCAGCACCGCTTTTCATTTCTCTGTACACAATGTAGCATCGCACCATATGTGCAGTCATACATGTACCTAGGGTAATGATGTCCATCTCATTCTACCATCTTTCCTGCCCCCATGCCCCCTCCCCTCCCTCTCTCCCTTTTGCCCAAACTTCCTTCACCCCCGCACCCTGCCATTATGTAATAGCATCCACTTATCAGAGAGAACATTTGGCCTTTGGTTTTTTGGGACTGGCTTACTTCACTTAGCATGATATTCTCCAACTCCATCCACTTTCCTGCAAAATCCATGATTTAATTCTAATACTGAGTAATATTGTGTATATATACCACAGTTTCTTTATCCACTCATCTATTGAAGGGCATCTACAGTTCAGCAATTGTGAATTGTGCTGCTATAAACACTGATGTGGGTGCCTCACTGTAGTATGCTGTTTTTAGGTCTTTCAAAATAGACATGTAGACCAATGGTACAGAATAGAAGACACAGAGACAAACCCACATAAATACAGTTATCTCATAGTAGACAAAGGCGCCAAAAACATACATTGGAGAAAAGATAGTCTCTTCAACAAACGGTGTTGGGAAAACTGGAAATCCCTGTGCAGCAAAAGGAAACTAAACCTCTCTCTCTCACCATACACAAAACTCAACTCAAAGGGAATCAAGGACCTAGGAATCAGACCAGAGACCCTGCGCCTAATAGAAGAAAAAATAGGCCCAAATCTTCATCATGTCAGATTAGGCGCCGACTTCCTTAGCTCACAGTGTCTTGATGGCCAAGACTCCAGGGAAAGAGAGGGCATGCGGCTCCATGCTCCGCCAAACGCGGTGGACTCCATTGGGTCCAGCCTGGGTCACGGTGCTAACAACAAATGGCCAGGGGAGGCTTATCACCTCCCTCCATCCCTGCCAGCCTCCCGCTTCTGGGATCAGTTCCCGGATGTGAGGGTTGAGTCTGAGTCTCCATCAAGAGTTGCTCCGTGGGGCTTCCAGCCTCCGCCTTCTGGGGTCAGCCTAGAGCACCTCAGCATGGGAGTTCTGGGGGGCCTGTCCAGGAATCTGTCACCGGATGGTGATGGGGCCAGTCGTCCATCCTGGGGTGCTGCGCCAACTGGGTGGGTCGCTGCCAGAGAAGATGCTGGCAGCGGCCGCCCGTGTCTGCCGCATGGGCTGCTGCGAGACCCTGGAGCGGAGAAGAACCTTGGCTAAGTGTCCACTGGTCTCAGAACTCAGAGGTCCTTTGCAGCAGCAGCCACTTAGGAGCTGTATTCCCTGTGGCAGGCAAGGGAACCAAACCTTTTCTAATCACCAAGTGATTTCGGGAGCCAGTCTTCCCCCCAAGAAACCCAAAAGAGGGGTGTGTTTGCACCCACCTGCTCTGCCGCCCACCCGCTCCAGGGCAAAGGTAGGCGGAGCGAGGCTGGAGGGGGCGGGGCGAGGATGCTCTGCACCCTCCGAAAGTGACCCGGGCTTGGAGTGTGCTCCTCCGCGCCCCTTCAGCGAGCGGCTGAAATTACTGCTGGTGCCACAAAACTTCCGAGGCCACCACAGCCTCTCCATTCTTAGCCGTGGTTTTAAAATTTAATTTTATTATTTCTTATTTTTTAATTTGTTCTAATTAGTTCTACATCATAGTAGAATGGACACATTGTACACAAATGGAGCACAACTTCTCATTCTTCTGGTTGTACATGGTGCAGAGTCACACTGGTAGTGTAGTCACACATGTACATAGGGTAACAATGGGCATCTCATTCCACAGTCCCTCCCATCACCACACCTCCCCTCCCCTCACTTCCCTCTGCCCCATCCAAATTTCCTTCATTCTTCCCTACCCCACACCCCCATTATGGATCAGCATCTGCTTATCAGAAAAAAACATTCGCCTTTGGTTTTTGGGGTTTGGCTTTTTCACTTAGTATAATAGTCTTCAGCTCCATCCATTTACCAGCAAATACCACAACTGCATTCTTTAAGGCTGAGTAATATTCCATTGCGTATATACACCACATTTTCTTTATCCATTCATCTGTTGAAGGGCTTCTAGGTTGGTTTCATAGTTTAGCTATTGTGAATTGAGCTGCTATAAACATTGATGTGGCTGCGTTACTGTAGTATGCTGATTTTAAGTCCTTTGGGTATAGACCGGGGAGTGGGATGGCTGGGTCAAATAGTGGTTCCATTCTAAGTTTTCTGAGGAATCTCCATACTGCTTTCCATAGTGGTTGCACCAATTTACAGTCCCACCAGCAATGTATGAATGTGCCTTTTCCCCCACATCCTCACCAACATTTATTGTTGCTTGTATTCTTTTTTAAAAAATATCTTTTAGTTGTAGATGGACACAATACCTTTATTTATTTTTATGCTGAGGATGGAACCCAGTGCCTCACACGTGCGAGGCAAGTGCTCTGCCACTGAGCCACAACCCCAGCCCCATTGCTTGTATTCTTGATAATTGCCATTCTGGCTGGAGTAAGATGAAATGTTAGAGTAGTTTTGCTTTGCATTTCTCTAATTTCTTAGCTGTGTCTGATTCCTTGTAAATATTATGACTTCACGTGCTATGGTGAAGGATTTTCTCCAAATCCTGAAATGCAATGCCAACGGTCAGGGGAGCCAGAGGCCAGCACCTGACTCTTGGATACAAATGATGTTCCAAGTAAGACAGGTGCCAGTGGACGAGCTGAGAGGTGAGAGGCCCTGGTGCTGGACCTCAGGTGACAGAGGCATAGGGTGGACCTGGGCAGGGCCAGGTGGGCTGCATCGTCCCCTCCAGTCTGCCCATTCACGGCTGCTCTGCTTGGCCCTTGGTGGGGAGGGTCTAAGGAAGAATGCTCCCTGTGGCTCTCACCAATGGGGTTCTCTTTGCTCCTTTCTCCGCAGTACCTTGGTCTTTCCTTCCTCTTTGCAGTCTGCAGCCGCCCTCCTCCCTCTGACTGCAGAATTCACTTAGCATGTCCCTTCTGGGATGTCTCCTAGGCTGGCAGGCCCCAGCAGGCAGGCAGCCCAGGGGTTCTCTCCTGAGCTCAGATTTCAGGACATCTGTGTGTGCCTGTCCCCGGCCCCCAGGAGAGGTCAGTGTGGCATGAGGAGCAGCCACATATCCCCTTCAGCTGTCCCTGATCTGAGTCCACACCTGGAAGCTGGCCCCAAAACACACTCATGCCCCATGGGTGAGCTCTGTGATGGCCCCATTCATCCATGTCAACATTTATTTATCCATCTTGAACCCTGGACACAGAGAGAAAGAGGCCAGTAGTGTGTTCAGGGGTACAGTGATCATGGCATTGACCTTCCCGGCCCCCTTCCATCCTGTGGATCCAGCTGCCAACCTTTCTCCATAGGAAGGTGGATGCCCCAGGCTGGGAGCTCGAGGGCTCCATCCCCTGGTCACAGAGTGGTTCAGGGACAGGGGCTGGCAGCAGGCAGCCCAGGCCCTCTGTGGAGGCCTCCTGACTGCCCAGCAGCTCCCCCTCCCCCTGCCTCAGCCTGATCTGGCAGGAGGTGGTCTGCACCCATGACCTCAAGCGCTCTTGACCCCTGACTCAGTTGGATCCATCAAGGAGCAGGAACAAGGTGGGCTGCAGTTTCTGTGCAGGTGGCCCTGTGCGCCTGGCTCTCTACTTTGGAGTTCTAGTCTCCTCGCTTCCCACTGACCCTTCCAGGTCTGGAGGGCAGTCCCCAGAGGACTCCCGGGGGCTTCCCTAATGGGTCTGTTCCTTTGTAAAAGGAGCTTTCAAAACTCCTCAAATCGTCCTAATTGAATGTGCCAAAGGCTGGGGCCACGACTCCACTGCCCCTGACTCCTCTACCAGGAGGTGGTGGGAAAGAGCTCTCCCTGCTTTGACTCAGAGCTGTTCCTATGCGTTTCCCTGGAGAGCTGGCAGCTGGGCCTCTTCCTCTCCAGAAAGCTGGTCCTAGAGAAGGAAGCTGGGCAGACAAGAGGCCAGAGGGTTCCAGCCGCCTGCCACGACAGGGCTGTCTCCACCCACTCCGTCCCCAGGGTTGTGAACCAATCCATCTCACTTTTTTCCCCAACTTAAACCATTTTGAATTGATTTTTTTTTTGGTGATGTTGTTGTCTTCAGTGAAAAAGCCCCAGATAACACAGACAGACAGGAAACAGAATTCTAACATTGCCTCTGCTCCTGGTGATAGAGGGAGCCCAGGGCCAGAGCACCGACCCCAGCTGGGAGTGGGAAGTCCCAGGTGCTGGGTGCCTCTTGAAGGATGCGCAGACTCCAGCCGGGAGAAGGGCGTGGGGCTCAAGGGAGAATTCCGAGGCAGGGACTGAAGTAGCACATTTCAGGTGGTTCTGAGCTGCAAGACGTGGCAGTTCCAGGTGGGTGGCTCAGAAGGCAGGGGCTGATGGAGGAGGGTGTCTAAGGCCTTGAAGTTCAGCCAAATAGCTTGGATGCTGTCTTGGGGAAGTCCCAGCCTCTCAAACTGGACCACCCCATCCAGCCACAGGCTGAGGGTAGCACCATCTCCCAGAACAAAAGCTGTCTCCAAGAATGAGAGAAAAATATTATTTTTGCTCTGAAACAAACCTAAGCCAGAATGCAAAATTTCATCACTCTCAAATTTAAAATGCAATAAAATATAAATATACAAGACAATAAGGTAGTCCCATTGGAGGGAGGTGGGGTGATTTGAGGGGAAAGTTTGAGAATCACTTTATGGTACTGGGGAATCATCAAAGGGTTTTCCACTGGGATGGGGTCCAGACCAGTGTGGCTGTGGCATGGTAGTGGCATGGGGGTGGTTGGGCTCCACACCAGCCCCAGTTTGTTCATTTATTCAACAAATGACTCAAGTGCAGGCATGATGGTGGACAGCCCGGTCACGGCAGGGGTGGCTGGAACCCTCTGGCCTCTTGTCTGGACCCTGACCAGAAGACAGGCAGGGTCCTCCCTTTCCACACCAAACTGTGATTTGTCTGTGACAACCCTCCCCAGTTGGGGACAAAGGCCGACTGCTCATCGCTCTGGCCCCCTGGTTGGTACACAGCTGTTACTCAGTAAGTCAGGTCTGTGCTGGCCTGTGGCACTGCCTGCCGGCGTCTCTTCTCCAAGGGCTGCTCAGCATCCAGCCTCCAGTCTGCTTGGCCTCTGCCCGCACACCTCTGTCGGCCTCCCAGAAGGCTGCTGCCATCTGTGATTTCCCTTCAAATTGGGGCCTGTCCCAAACCCAGGAGGAAGGACCCACTTTGCCTGTGGCACACTTTCGCCTGCTTGTAGGGTGTAAGGAGCAAGGACATGGGGCCCTGGTGTCCAAGGACATCAGGGAAGAGAGCACCTTGAAAGGTGGGGAGCTGGACTCTGAAGCCAGAAGGTCTAAGTTCTGTTCTGGTCCTGCTGCTTAGTAACGCGCGATCTCACAGCCGTGAGCTCCGGGGGGCTCTGTGCACCTGGATACTGCATCCTGCTTCCCAGAAGGGAGGCACAAAGCAGGACCTCATCATGGCTCTCACCAGGAGCCGAGCAGACAGTCTGCTCCTAGGGGTCTTCATGAGAGAGAACCTGGGTACCTGGATGTTTGCTCTCGAGGACTTGGGCACAGCATGGCTCCAGGCACTTCTGTGGGGAGAGGTGTGTGTGAAAGTGTCAGGAAAGATCTCCTTCAAGCTGGGCGCCACAATTCAGGTGTTCTGCAAGTGCTACAGGTTGATTTCACGTTGCTCACAAGTAGTTTTTGAGCACCTACTGTGTGTTGAACCCTGTGCTTGGTTCTAGGGTAAACCAGGTAGCAGGAAGGAGGAAGACCCTGGCCCAGGTATCCTGGTTGGAGGAAACAGACGAGGGGGCAGGAGACACAGCACCTTAGAGCTGTCCTAGGCCAGGCAGATACCTGGCCTGGGTACCTGTCCTGGGGGGCAGCACAAAATGAGATTTCATCCCCGTGGAAGGGATGCTTCAGCTAGGACGGGACAGATGGGGACTGCTCTGCTGCAGATGTGGGACTGACCACCCTCTGCCCTCTGGGACACAAGCCACAGGGCTTGGGGCTGCCTACCTGTCAAACTCTGGCAGCTCTAGTGAGGTGAAACTCTGGACATTCCCAGAGGCCCAGAGGATCTAGTGGGAGTAACTGGAACCCTTTTGAAAGCTCAGACCCTTCTTGGAGAGCCGCCTTCAACATGAGATCCATAGCTGGTGGAGGCCAAGTTCCCAGCAGGGCAGCCTACTCAGCTCTCCTCTGCACCTGTGTGGCCCGGCGACAAGGCCTCACAATTGCACGTCCACCCCCTTGACTGGAGCTCCCTCAGGGGAAACAGAACTTCTCTGGTTCTCTGCTGGAGTTTCCATGTCCTTCCCGGGAGCTAGATGTGGCCTGGCCCACTGAAGACTTGTGCACCCTAGTATAGTCAGTCATCCCTGCTGGGTCCAGAGACCCAGTGAGGCCTGGACCCTAGGACCACAGACTGACAGTCCTGGGCCAGCCCTGGCCTAGGCACTGCCTGTAGTGTGTCTCCCAGATGCGGCTCCCAGACAGAGTTCAGCCCCTCTTGGTCAGTGCCAGCTGCCTGGGTGGTCTGGTGTCAGAATGAGACACAGAGGCCAGAAGGAGACCGGGTTCAAATTGCCACCAATTTCCTGAAAGTTTCTTCTGGAACTCTAGACAAATCCACCAGTTGAGCAGGGAGAAAACAGACCGCACACTTAAAACCAGATGCCAGTGTCCCTCCCAATCAGCCCAGGAGGTGGAAGGCCCCAGCTCCCCTTCTCTTCTCTCCATCCTCACTATAGACAGGGTCAGCCACTGCCTGGATACACAACAGACCCTCTGCCAAAGAAGTAGCTTCTTAGCTTGGAACTGAAAATAGTGGTTTGTGTTTTTTCTTTAAACAGAAAAGAACATCAGCCTGCGCCACCCCAGGCCTCCACCTCAGATGTGGTGACCTCATCCAGACATGGTGGCCCCCACACTGAGCTGCTGTGGCTCAAGGGATGCAGCAGTACAGGGTGGAGGAGTGGGGGGGGGGGCTTGTCTGCTCCCAAAAGGCTTCCCAGGGCAGGTGGATGATGGGCATTTGGCCAAGCACCACGTAGCCAGGTAGAGACAGTCTCCCATCATAGCCTGGGGCTTCTCCATTCCATGGCACAAGGAAATCAGAGGGCAGGGTGGGGGGTAGCGGCCAGGTGACCTGCAAGACCAGGCAGGGAGGTGTTGATGTCTGGCCCAAGGCCTCCTGCCAGGCCTACTAGGACGGTGAGGGGCAGTGGGCAGTGGGTGGAGCAGGAGTGCCTCCCTCTGCTCAGGCACCAGGGATGAGCTATGCCTGGGAGAAGAGGCCACTGGGCCCGGGGGGCTCTGCCTTCACGTTGCTAGAGCTGGCTTTACTTGGGGGAAGGCTCAGACAAGGCCCCTGGAGCTGTGAGACCCTGCTGGATTCAGAGCCACAACAGTGTAGTGCAACCCGAGGGAGACACCCTATGCCCCCGAGGGAGCCAAGGCAGATGGCTAAGGGGGAAGAAGCGAGGGACACCCACGTGTGGTGTGCGGCATGCAAAGTAGAGGGCAGGGATGGGCCTGGCAATTCTCTGGAGGACACACAGGAAGCTGATGGGGGGGCCAGGGATCCTTTAGTACTGTTGGGATCTCCTTTTCCTGTAGGTGTGGCAATGAAGATGACATGTGCTGCTATGGTCTGAATGCTTGTGTCCTCCCTGAATCTATGCATTGAGGTCCTGGCCCCTAAAGTAATGGCATTAGGAGGAGGGGCCTTTGGATGGTTAGGTCCTGGGGGTGGTCCCCCCATGAAGGGAATTAGTGCCTTTATAAAAGAGGCCTGAGAAAGACCCCTTGGCCCTTCTTCTGCGAGGACACCCCAAAAGATAGGTCACACCTGTTGAGGAAACAGGCCCACCTCTACACTGCTGGAGCCTTTGTCCTGGACCTCTCAGCCTCTTAACCATGAGAAATAAATTTCTGTTGTTTAAAAGCTACTCAGCCTATGGTATTTGGTTACAGCAGCCCAAACAGACTAAGACATGTGCAACTTATTCATTTGGCAGTGTTGGGGATCCCACTCAGGGCCTCATGCTTGCTAGGCAAGCTCCTTGCCATGAAGCCACATCCCCAGCCACAAATATCAGTGCTACAAACAAAGCATCCCCCACACCCAGAAGTTTCCTGTCTCACCCCTTCCCATGCCCAGAGGTGACTGCTTGAATTCTTTTTAGATGCTTTGTTATTGGCTATCATCTTTCTCAATAACTTGCTTATTCTATTGTTTCATGATATTTTCATTCTTGACCTTGCCTAAATGTCTAAAATCTCTGAGGATACATATTAAAGTGATGAAGGAGCAGATCACCTGGGTACAGATCTAGACTCTTCTGCTTACCAGCTGACCCATCTTGAACCAGTCACTCGTTTTCCTTATCTATACCATATGGCTCATGTGAGGATTAAGGGGTTGGCACTTTTAAGTACTTACTCTGTGCCTGGCAAGAAAGAAGCTCCCAATAAGTGCTGGTGCTTTTATTAATATTAACTATTAATATTAATTATCATTTTCCACCTATAGAAGATGAAGACTCATCCTCTCTTCTTCCAACTTCATAATGTACCACAATTTTTGGTTAATTCAATATTCATTGTGCCATTATTATGATTATATGAATATTATTTAAAACTGAGGGGCTGGGATTGTAGCTCAGCGGTAGAGCGCTTGCCTCGCATGCGGGAGGCCCTGGGTTCGATCCTCAGCACCACGTATAAATAAATAAATAAAACAAATGTCTATAAAAAATAAAAATAAAAAAAATAAAACTGAGTAATTACTTTCCCTTTCTGGGATTTTTTTTTTGGTTTTTCTTGAAGTTAATTATTGCTTTGTCTTTTAATTTCCTATCACTACTCTTCCCTTGAAATCTCTGATAGAATTGTGACTCCTCCTAATGCAGTCAAGTACATGAAATTACCCATTGATTCCACTTGTGGGGCCCTCTGGTCTACTGCTTTGACCCAGCATGGTTCCCTTGCTTGTTACAAAGGGAAAAGGAGTAACTATAATAGAAAATTCTGGCAGACCTCTTAATTAAGAGATCAAAGTTAATGTCATCAGCAATGGAACAAATCAAGATTAAGCGCCATCTGGTGGAGACAATGAGAGGATCCAGCAGCAGCTCAGTGATCCTGCCAGAGGGGAACCAGAATCATGAGGATGCATCACACAAACCCACGTGGAGGCACATCTGCCAAGCAACTGACTGGAATCTTCTAAAATGGCAAGATTTGGGAAGCTGAGGCAGGAGGATCGCAAGTTCAAGACAAGCCTGGGCAACTTGGTGAGACCCTGTCTCAAAATAAAAATGGCTGGGGATGTGGCTCAGTGGTAGAGCCCTTGCCTAGCATGCTCCAGGCCCTGGGTTCAATCCTCAGTATTGCAGAGGGAGGAAAAAGTGACAGGGAACAATCGTCTGCTGCTGTGGGACATTCTCTGAGCTGCCCACACATGAGTGCTCCAAGCTTCTGAGGCAACAGGAAGGTTAGATGGACACCCAGGAGTCACTCTCAGGTTCTGCCTGTGCGAAGCCAGTCAGGGCTCCTACAGAGCAGGACAGATTGGAGTCTCAGTCTCAGTGATCTTTGGGCTAGGAAGTGGGAGAGGCTAAGGAGGGGTTTGCCACAGCTGTTCTCCATTCCTATCCGCAACTTACAGATGAGAAACCTAAAGCAAAGATAGATGAGGTGACTCTCCTAAAGTCATGGCTGAGCTGTATCAGGACCCCTGCTGCTGGGTACCGGAACCACTTGGTCATCTGCCTTTCTGAGAACTACCACACAACAGAAATTGCTGGAAGTATGGACCCCTAAGAGATCCCCATGGGCTGAGCTTGGGGCTCACTTATGGAAGGAGGGACTCTCTATGTGACTTCTGGGCTTGCTTGGGGTTAATGGAACAAAGATTTTATAAACATTTCACTTCTATTCTTGGAGTTTTATACTAAAGCCCAAAGGAACATTTCTAGCATTTGTTCTAGCTTGTTTTGAGGTCTTGAGCAAGCCACTTAGCTCTGCATGCCTCAGTTTCCCCACTCAACTGCCATGGGTATTATAGGATCATCCCTTCCCCCCAATGTTAACCCTGCATAATTCTGCGATCTGAGGGCTGCTCAGCCTATGTTCTGGGAGGGTAGGGAAGGTGCTGGCCCACTCCTGCCCGCTCCTGGGGAGGGGGTCTATAAGGTAACTTCCAGAACATGGTAGCATGTAGTTCTCTTACTGCAAGCAGGGGATGAGGCAGGGAGAGCACATCACCCTGGGGTGCAGGATGGCCTGAAAACATGCAGGTCTTTTCTGTGGGTTCTTAGGTGAACTGCAACCAGGGCTGGCTGGTTGTCACCTCTGGCTGGAGCATCAGCGGGGCTGTTGTAACAGGGAGAGGCCTTGGGGACAAGGAAGAAGTAAGAAGCGAGAGTCTTCACCCGGAGTCCTCCTCTGGGGATACCAGGACATCTAATGTTTCTATTCCATGGTGATTGTGGGAGGACACCGTCATGTTTTTCCCTAGGGCCTTAATTCAAATCTTGGGGACACTGTTCCCACGGCCACCTCAGAACTCAGGGGCCTGTGACCTATAGAACTTGCTAGACATACAGGACCCTCCTTCAGTTCACCACTAGATTCCTTTGTGTCCACATGACAAGTTTGCTCAAGCAAATGTCTGTTTATTCACCAAATATTGACTAAGGATAGCAGGAGATGATTATAAATGATTCTATTGACTGTCCCCCCACTCCACCTACTGGAGTAGCATCCTCCTCTACACCTGGACCTGGGGCTCAGCCATGTGACTTGTTTTGTGCCACTGGGGAGGGAGCAGACAAGACTCAGGCCAACCTAAAGTGCACTGTGCCTGGAGCTTTCCTTCTTGGCTTCCTTATCACTGCCAGAAGCAGAGCTTCCTCAGGGTTTCCACCCACCCCCTTCAACCTGAGCTCCAGGATAGGCAAACTTGGTGCCCATCTGTGAGCCAGGCCCAGTCAGCCCAGACCCCAAGCCAGGAGGAACAGCTGGCCCCAGGCACCCTACAGAAATGTGAGTGAGAATAAATGATTGTGGTTTAGAGCTGTTGAGTTTTGGACTGGTTTGTTACCAGGCTATGACCGACTGGTACAAGACTTGCTACATGCCAAAGTCTGAGATGAGCCTTTGGGATTTGGTGGAAAGCCAGCACAACCCCTCCTGAAATTGCTATGACAAAGATGAGTCAAAGAATCAGAGGTGTAAGTGTGGAAACTTCCCTTGTGACAAGCACCGTCACAGAGGGGCATGTAAGACAATGTACATTGGGACAGGGGTGATGACCCAGCTGGGAAGGGTGGGAGCCGATAGCAGTAGCAGGGGATGAGCATGGGGAGCAGGGAAGGAGGGGAAATCTCAGTGGATAGGTGTGGGGGCCATGGTCATAGCAGGAGGAAGCACAGAACTTTGAGAAGCCGAAGGGTGGGAGGTGGCTGGGGGAGCCAAGAGAGGGGGGACAGGGTGCCACATGGAGCTGGGATGGGAGGAGCAGAAGCCAGACCACCCAGGGCCTTGTGGGCACATTATTTCTGGACTCTGTTTTAAGAGCAGGGGCTGGGGTCTATGGGAGGTTAGCATGCTGCCAAGATCACTTCCATTGCCGAGTGGGAAACAGATTGGAGGGGCTGTGAGTGCCATCAGGGAGGTGGGTGAGGCCCAGCAGCCATCCAGGTGAGTCGTAAGGGTGGCAGTGTACTAGTTCCCTGTGGCTGCCAAAGTCAAGATCAAGGTGACTATTGGTAGGCACTAGGAAAGAATCCCTCCTTGCCGTTTCTAGCTCGTGATGGTTGTGGGCCATCTTGGCATTCCTTGGCTTGTGGATACAACCACTGTCTGTCCCTCTCTTCACAGGGTGCTCTCCTCTGTGTCTGCATCCAAATCTATCTCCCCTTATGAGGACATTCGTCATGGGAGTAGTACCCACCCTAATCCAGTATGACCCCGTCTTAACTTGATTATGTCTGCAAAAAACCTATTTTCAAATAAGGTTACATTCCCAGGTTGTGGGAATTGTGACCCTTGGGGACTACACTTTTATACCCAGTACAGTGTGGCACAGGGTGGCGGCAGAGGAGGGGGAAGGGCAAACAGTATTGGAAATTGCTTAGGGGGTAAATGGAATGCGGGGATGGGCCCACCTAAGAGCCTTATGATATCCATCCTCCTCTCAACAACTCTGCTGAGCCCTCATCCAACTGGGGAGCCACTCTCTGGGGGTGGGTCTGCTCATTGCCTAGCCATGTGGCCAGGCATGCTCCAAACTCCCACAGCCCCTTCTGTTTAACTCTTGTTCTTCCAGGAGCTGGAAGGAAGGTGGTGCTCAGCCTTTTCTGTGCTAGCTGGTGCTCCCAGTGCCCTGGGTTCATGCTCAGGCTGACCTGGGCCACCATACATCCTGGGTTTTGGACTAGCTCTGAGTTCAAGTCCTGACTCTTCCACTTACTGGCTGGGGGACTCTGGGCAATCTACTTAACCACATGTGTCTGAAGCTTCCCCTTCATGAAATGGAGAGAACCCCAGTACCCAGAGCCTAGGAGAGTCCTGCTGGATGACACAACAAAGCACAGAGCTCAGTCCTGGCCTTTGGCACATGCTCAGCACTTAATACATGTGGCTTTTAAAAAAAATCTACATGCATTCTATGGGTTTGGACAACTACTGGAGGTGTCTGATCTGTCATTTGGGACAGAAGAGTGATCTTTCAACACCCAACAGAGTCTTAAAGTTCTGAACAGAAGCTAATAAATACAGGTCTCCTCTCCCTCATCCCCAGTTAAAGAAAAATAGACCACAGAGCAAATATATTTAAAGTGATTCTTTCTTTCTGTTCCTATTTAAAATGGTCTCATCTACTGCTTACCCACTTAAATGAAAATTTTCTAAGGCCAGGAGCCTGGTCTGTTTTGTTCACCATTCTCCAGTATGCAGAATAGTACAATACCTATTCATTAGCCTTCTCAATCTGTAATATAAAGTAAATATTGAGGGACCAAAGGAATACATACTTAAAGGAGGATTTACCTTCTATTGTTTTAATAGTTGTACTATAACATTCAAGATGTTGTCTCAAACCAAAAAAAAATACACTGAAAGAAGACTAATAAAAATCTTTGGCAGACATTTAAGATAAGAGTTAAGATAAATAACAATATTACAGACTCCCTATTATTTTACTGGAAGTGTTTTTTGAAAAATTTTGCAATGATTGTTGTCACAAGGACCAAACTCATCTCTACTCGTTTTCTAAAAGCCATAGGAATTTATTCATAATTAACAGTGTCTGATAGAGCTATACTGCAATCTCATACTTTGCCAGCAGGTGTCACTGTCTAATAACATGCCATCCAGTGTGAAAACTACGATAAAGGCTAACTCTGAATCAACATATTAATTTGTGAAGCTACAAGATCAAGACAAATAAGACAAGAACCACTCTACTTCAGTTTACCTCATAAGATAAACATGTTTTATAGTATGGATGCATAATGGGCCTGCATTTTATTAGCAGGTTCCTTTGTTCTTTGTATGCTAGTGAGTCTTGCCATACTTCGTGTTACGGATCCCAAGCTAATGTTTGTTGAATGACTACATCCCCCTCCCCAATCCCGGGAAACATGTAGAACAATTCTACAGATAAGGAAACCGAACCTCTACAGGTTAAATACATAATTCAAGGTCACACAGCTGGTGAATTGCGGAACTGGGGTTTGCAATAGGCTTGTCTGATTCTGAAGGCTTTGCTCATTCATGCTAATCAGCAGAAGGGACTCAGAGAAGATGGACACCCCTAACCTTGTGAGCGTAGCAGGATTCTGCTGTAAGGACTCCAGTCCAAGGTATCTCTAGATTGGACCTAGAATCATCATTGGAAAAGTTTATGATACATTTCTAACAATGTACCCTTATTATTTTTCTAAGATTAAAGTAGTGAGCAAATTGTATCAATTGCATCACTGACGAAAGTGATGAAATACATGTGGGAGTGGGGTGGAGCTGAAGAAGTGGTGCGGGGAGCCTGGAGGCATGTCCACCACTACTCACCCCTGCAGAACGCACAGACCCTGGTTCAAGACTTGAATCAGACTTAAAATTCTGCGTTTATCAGCTGATGTCACAAAATTTTGATATTACAAAATTATGTATCTTTTTAACAAACAACAGTATCAGCATCGATACAGGAGTAGATAAGTGGGTGCTTCTTTCACACACATTCTGTCCTTAGGGATTGCTCAATGGTTCTCTAAGCCACAGTGATTACCGCCAATCACTTGCTTGTTAGCATCCAGCCCCGCTACCCAGTGTCCTGCAGGAGAGGACTCACTCTCCAGGGGTTCCTCTGGGAAACTGAGGTCAGAAGAATCTAATTATCTGACTGGATCAGAGCTGAGAGTTCAAGGCTGAGATTGAGGGGTGTAGGACGAGTATACTTTCAATGGTAACTGTTCTTTTCAGGGCCCTTACATCTAAGGTGGGATTTTGAGCCCCAAATGACCCTGCTGCTCCAATCATATGAAATGTGCCCTCGCCTGCCTCAGAAGCTCTCCTGTGGGATAAGGGGTGAGGTCTGAGGAAGTCACCCTTTAGGAAGCTGGATGCACCATAGTCCTGGTGTGTGGCTGCAGAGATGGCAGTACCTGCTAAAGTACACACACTTCCTGCATAGCACACCAACCACATGGTAGCCGTAATCTCCCCCCAGTACCTTGACACGAACAGCAGTTTTCCAACTGCTAAAGAGATTTGGGAATCATGCATTCTTTTAAATTGGAAGCACCCCTGAGTTACTGATAGTGGCTGCCCACCTGACCAGACTGGCAACTTGAACCTAGAATGTCACCAAAGAGGCCAGACTACCCACTCAGGCCCACCCTGTCCACAGCAGTCAGTAGAGCATCTGTTTTGTTTATTTTGTTTTTTAATTCTGGATCCAAAACAAAGACTGATTTGATCACAATAAGATGAAAAGACAATCAAACTTTGGAAACTAATAGTGTCCAGTTGGGTCCTAACCTCTGCTACAGCAGACTTCGGCGGGTCACTGTTCTTACCTTTACAGTGAGGGTGACATTAGCCCTGCCCTCACAGGTTTAGGACAAATGTTAAATAACTCGGGAAATCTCATCACTTAGAGCACCATCTCCCCCACCACGCCTCCTCAATGGACACC